>JAZGTK010019605.1:0-11318 GCA_036877625.1 Ambastaia sidthimunki
GTTTCTTAACAGAATATATTTCAGCACATCCAATTCAAACATCAAAACTTCTGGGACATCCTATCATTGTATTCAGACCTAATGCAATGATTGGACGAATGCAATAACTGGACATTTCAAAATGTGAAGAGACTTTCAACCAGAATAGCAAAAAACGTTTCTGAAACAAATTGCCTTCCTGTCTTTAATCTAGTGGATGATGTTGATTCACCATTTGACTCAAAATGAAATATGTTGCTGTAATGATGTGGTTACTTGAGTGTCGCCGGCCGTTACATAATGTTAAACTCCTTTTAAAGTCCCTCTGCTAGTCATATTCCAAAGTGCTCTTGTTAACAGCTGTTTGGTAATAATGCAGGTTTAGTAACTAACTAACCAGAAGACATGTGATAGTAAATACTCAAGGACAGGTGTGAAGACCTAACTGTCTGATCCTTCAGCTAAACCTAAAGCAGCTAAATAAGTAACATTTATCTTTTAAATTTCTCTAAAATTATATATTCCTCTAGAATTTATTTTGTGATCTGGGATTTATGAATCCTGGTCTGCATATCCTGGTCTCCCATATGAAAAAAAATCTCTGGCAGCTCTGAGATTAAATGGAAACATGCTTAAGTGTCCTGTGTCTTAGATATTTCTCCTCAGAGAAAGAAATGTCACAAATATCTGTTACAGTTTTAGAAGAGATCTCAACAATGTCTTGAATTTGAGCTCAGATTTGCCAAGTTTCCAAATGTCAAAATTTCAATACAAACTAAAAATTCACTCATCAAATTCCCCAAAATCCAGATTATTCTAGCTACAATCTACTTTAATTTTACAGCTCTATACCCTTAAATGTATTTTAACGTAAACAACCGAGATCTCCATCAAACCCTCTGGAGCTATAAAAGAGCAACTTCTGAGAAGTTACATTTCTACTGGTTGTGCAAAGCAAAGTCTTTGTTGTGATTTGCAGCACCAGTAACAAACATCTCCAGCTGTAACTGGTTTTAACCAGCAGGGAAGGGACTTAGTCTCTGTGAGTCTCTGTGAGTCTCTGTGAGTCACTTCTGCCTACAGTAGGTGAATGAATGACCACCAGAAGAAGTTACAGTGTGGAGGAAGGTCAGCAGGTCTTTGGCCAATCAAATATTTGTCTTATGTTGCGTTATCTCTGCGCTCACATGCGTCAGTTTCGCTGCCAGCAGTGAAGAATGTACTGCATTGGAGACTGCGTGGGTGTGGGTCAGCTCTACTGCTGAAGCAACGAGGGGGCTGCGTTGCTTAAATTACATGCTAACAAAATCAACTCGCGAGAAAATGAGGGCAGTGCAATATGAGACCTATGCAGTATATAAGAATCTGTAAGTTACACTAAGCTTGCTCGTAGCATTTAACCGTTCATGTAAACTGCTTACAAAATAAAGCTCCACATAACAAAATAAACCAGCTCTGATAAGGCCACTGACTGGATACTTCATCTCACACACTGAACATATTACAAAGGGAAAAAGATTGTGTGCAACCTAAAACAAAAGTACATAATAATATAAACATGAAAATGCAGAAAACTTCAAAGTGACTATGATAAAGCAACATTCATTTCACTTTGTAATCTAATCCCAACCGCTCTCTGTTATTCAGCAAATGCCTTTAAAGCACTCAGTACAGTTTGGCTTGACACGCGTCATGTGGCTCCGGGCCAGAACTGTTCTCTAAATGCATAAAAATTTCACTTGTGCGTCATCACTTCCTCCCCTCCCTCTGCTACAAATTGCTCAGTCCCAGCAGCCAATCCCGTCTCAAGGTCTAGCGCTTCCAACCAATCTTGTTAAGAGACTTTCTGATATCCGACACATCACCATAAACTGCTCGCCCACTCTTTCTCTCTTTTAGAGCCGGTGGGAGTTCAACGAGCCGTGTGTCCTAAAACATCTCCAGCTTAATGCTGCCGCCCAAAGAGGTCACAAATCACTGTTCATGACAGAACGCTTCTGAATCCACGACAGGAAGTATCTTCACATTTATCATCAACAGCAGTTGCTACAATAACAATCTTTGTCTTACTGAAGCCAGGTTACGAATCTGCCTGTCAGAATGAGAAGCTCTGATCGTTTATGCACCCCACCACCAACAGCAGAAGATCTCTGATTCCTAAATACATCAGTTCTGCCTGCACCACAATCATTCCAGTATCTCCATCCAAAACAGATCCAGCAGTTATATGTCTCTGTGCTCTTACCTGGATCAAGAAACACTGATGCTACAAAACAAAATCTGTTCATGAGGCAAAAATATTTACATCTCAACTACTGATTAAATTACATTAATTCCCATTTTGCAAAATGTAAAGAATAATTGTGGTGAGTGTAAAGATATCACAAAATCACAACATTCTGTTTTACCATATGCTCCACCTGCAATACATTATGACATATGCAAATACAAATAACAAAACATGTGCGAATAAGCACATATATTATTTCAAAGTAATGTAATAAATGATTTTAACAAACTGTGAAGATCACATTCAGAGTTCAGCTTATATTTGCAAAAAATAAACCAATCAAATCAATCAAATCAATGTTTAATACAGGCAGAGTAAGTTACTGCAAACACCTTTATGGCACGACTAGGTCAGTTTTAAAGACCAGCCCACTATCACAGAACACTGTGATGAAACTATGACATCTGCCCTTCAAAAACAAGTTGTTGCGAGTGTATAAAGTTTAACTAATACATGTTTATGTTGCTAAATGAATGAGCACATACTAATACAGCTCTGGTTCAGTGTTTCTGAATGAAAGCTGAATGAAACTTGAGCAACAAATGAGTCGCTACCGGTGGCCTTTGTTACAGCAACACATTATCTAACATACATGACTTTTTACCCGTGACATTATACACTGACTGATGCGTCACAATTCCTACTATACATAATGATCAGTTTCATTCATTACAAGCGAATAAGTCTTACGCATTATGTCCTTGAGAACTGTATTGCAATCTCTCATAGTTTAAACAACTTATATATATATACATACATATTTTTGTTATACCTATATAAACATACCTATATATCTATATGAATATCTATATACATATACATCTATATAAATATATATGCATCTATATAAATATATATATATATACATATACATACATATATAGGGGAGAATGTGATATATAGGACTAGAGCAGTGACCGAAGTTGACCCACTCACTGACACAGTTATGCAACGCGTAGGTTTTATGGCTAAAACATATAGAAAATTGTCATTTAAAGGACTGAATGCAGGTGTATTAATGCATATGTGATGTTTACGTCTATGTGACTGTGTTGTAACGACATCAGCCTCTTTTTATCGCACAAACTCGTTTCTAAGAACCGCTCACATTGCAGTCAATGGAAAGTGTTATACAACCGCGCGGCGTAACCCAGACCTGAAACAAGATGAACGCGTCCTACCTCAAACACACTTTTTCCCTGTAACGTGTCACTTTCTGTCCTGTTATACTGAAATTATTCCAGAAATTCCCGGTGAGGGTCTGAGGCGCAGGAGCGGGTTTGACACACTTCACTCTCCGCGCGGCTCTGACGAATGCGCGCTCCCTTCTCGCTGCCCCGGTTCTCTCCAGCTCGCAGCATGACCTGCATTCAAACCCCGCCTCTGACTCCTCCCACCGCAACGTTTTATTGGCCGAACGAGGCGAGCTTCCACGAAAAAAAACGCGGAAGTGGCCGAGGCGGGCGGTGATTGGCTGAGGCGGCCGTCAGTCTCTTTACATAAGTGTGTCAAACGCCTCACGTGGACACGCATGGCCGGTGACGTATGAGCGGATCAGTAGTAAGAGAGCGCGAGTGAATGGGAAGGCGACGGGAAAACCGTGTGGTTGGTCCGGGAAAGCCGAGTTATACAAACGGGTTACACAAGTGTGTGTGCAGGCAATGTGTCTCTGAAACACGCCTCATGTGATGTTTATGGCTGTTTGTGCACATATGTGGGTATTTAAGAAATATCCTTTAACTAAATACTGTAAGGGAACAGGATACTGTAAAGAAAAAGATCGTTTGTCACAATGGGACAATTTCATACAGCAGTTTTTTACATGCAAGTAAATTTGTATTCAGATAACGATTTAAGCAAATGCGTTACCATTATCTGTTTATTTCGATCACTTTTGGCATTTCATAACATCCCATAGCGATGCTATTTTATAAGATCTCACAGGGATGTTATTTCATAACACCTCATGTATTCCATAACAGCTCCTTTGAATCTCCACTGTGATTGGATAAGTACATGTGAGCTAATATTTCTAGTGACATCACACACACACACACACACACACACACACACACACACACACACACACACACACACACACACACACACACACAGTGTGTATTTCTACATAGCGTCTTTAAGTAAAGACAATTTTACTCACAATGTTGGCCTCCAAAATATATGTGACAATATCAGAAATATGCATTACCAGTATATTTAGTTTGATTAAACATTTTGATTATGATTTGTTATTAAATCAGTATGAGTGAAAACACCTTGAAAACACTTTCTCCATTCTGTCATTTCTTTCTGTGTGGACTCTCTTCACCTCCATCTGTTAGAAGATGTGCATATAAAAAAGAATATAAAATATTTGTCAGTGATGAAAGAAATAAAGTCTATTTCCAATCACCTTCTTTGCCAACTTCGAGTTGTTTTTTACAGTCACAATGCTTTCTGCGAGTGAATTCTTCACCAAAGATAAATGTAATAATTTTAGCCAAAAGCAGGTGTCTCCTCTCACATTTACACACAAATCTTTCAAACACAAACTAATAGCAGCAGATGGTACAGATGGCTGCTTTCTCCTCCAGTATGGGTCCTCAGGACTGCATGAAATCACCACAGACTGTTTCTCTGAACTCACATACAGAGACTCCCTCCCTCTGTCTGTCACTCTCATTCATTTACATGTATGTGACACTTTTAAACAAAGCAACTTGCACTGCATTCAGGATATAGTTTATCATATTTACATATTACATGTGTTCCCTGGGAATCGAACCCACAACTTTTGTGCTGCTAATGCAACGCCCTGCTAAATGTGTGACAGGAACATCACACTCCCTGTTTCTAAGCAAAAACATATGAACAATATTAACCTGCTCTCTGCTGTGCACTGAACAGCAGGTATTTTGTTCTACTAGCAAAACCATCTGAATTATTAAACAGTGTGTTGTTTACAGACTGCCAGAACTTTCTGAGTGTTAATGAACTTAGCATCCGGAAGATTCATTGTTTTAATATGTGTTACGATTTCAGCCACACACAAAACTTGGAGGACGTACTTGAAGGAGAACATCGCATAATTGAAATATGAAATTAAAATGTTGGAATATTAATTAAGTAACCTGTTTTTCCTACTGAGGTGTTGCGCACCCTGCTAACAGAGAACGTTCTCAGAACATTGGCTAGCATTCTGCAAAAATTCTTTTAAAGTTATTGAAAATGTTCTGGCAGTAACCTTAGTAGAACGTTTTAAATGGTATATATCTTGTATATCAAAAATGGTGTTAAGTTGTTAGTGCAACATTTCAAAAAATTGAAATAACCTTCTTAAAAACAAGCAATAAGGTTAAAACAATGTCTAAAAAATAGGCATTTTACATGTTCTTAGAACTTTAAAAATAACATTTTTAACAATAGAAACATCAGGGAAATTGTTAGCTGGGCAAACGGTTCTAATTGTAAACTGATAAAGTATCAGAGGTACGTACAGTAGTAACTGGTACATTAAATGGCTTGACAACACAGGTGATGAGGTCATTCAATGAATGCAACACAATTTGGTGTAATTGTTCCAATAGGAACATGACAAGTGTTGTGTTGTGTTTAGTCTCAATGGAAGCACTTCTGTGTTCCCATCATGACAGAATTGCTATGAGTCACTGCATTGAGAGGGGCCATCTCTAACTGTGCCGTTGTGCTCTGATGTTTGTGCAGTCCAGACTGTTTTCGCTGTGTTTGTCATGGGCTGTGTGTCTCTGGCTTTGTAAAATTTTGTCAAACTGACGCACATAGGCAACTGTAAGCCAAAACAATTCCATAAGCAGAGGCTCTTGAAACAGAGTGACGCATTTAGCAGTGTTTTTACAAAGTGTGCATTTAAAATTAAACCTGTTTTGTTACAAGGTTCAGTATTGTAGTGAGTGATATTTCAGTATGTTATGGGCACTGAAATGTCATGTTCTGATGCAGAACAAAATATTGTTGTGGCTCCGTCCCAAAACCTACTGAGCTGTCTAAGTAGGCAGCATTTTAAGGCGTCACATGTGCGCTACCAACACCAAGCCTGAAAGAATGTGAATTATCTGAGCTTGAGAATCATGCCCTAATTGGCCCAGAACACACACTTTATGACTCTGTTTCATAACCATGTGAGGAGTTTAGCTGCTCTATTTAACAGTAATGTCATCTGTTTGGCCTATTTTGATCCATTTGGAATTTGCTCTTCATGTTGCTTTCCACAAATACGGCTCAAACAAATAAGTTTGTGTCCCATGACTTCATAGTGTCTTGGCTTTTTTTACTGTATCAAAGTAAATTCACATTTTACATATTATGCATTTCTGTTAAATTGTTAAACTTTAAACTACTTAAAACATCATTAAAAAGCAACTGCTGAGCAAATAAATAACACCCTCCATTTTTACACTGATGGAGTGTTACAGAGTAATCAGACGTTTATTCTGGAAACCTGTTTTCATCTTACAAAATCAGAGATGACATGAAGTGTTAGTCTTGTGTTTGCCTGTGAACAGATGGTTATAAATAACTGTGGGGTTTATTTAATATGACTATAACCATCATACCCATTTCCTACAGCACAGAGCTTCCTCTCTGAGTTATAATGTCATTTAAAGAAACACATTAAGGAAGCAATTTCAGAAAAATGAAGACTTTAGGAGGAGTCATCAGGTTCTGCTGCATTAAAACTGTTTTAAAGTCAATTAGTCTGACTGCATGTAAATTACACAATTGCAGATTGTGTTAATGATTAAATTCTGTTCTTTCTGTATTTTGCTCTCGGCAGTTTTCCAGTGAGTAACTCTTGTTACTTTTGTTGTCTGGCTTCTTTACCTGGTTTTTCCACCGTCTGCCGCATCTCTGTGGAATGGAAAAGGGAAGTTTATTTTGGATTCTGCCCTGTTCATTACATCACCCGCTGCATTTATAACCCGGCAGCAGACGCCGGAACCGAGCTGGCGCTGAGCCTGGAGAAAGCGTGCCGTCTGTCTCTTGGCATGAACTCAATCTTCCAAGACTTGTCACGGCTCCCTCCTTCTTTCCGCTTACAGTGGAATTGTCCTGTAGAAGCAGACAGCAGGGCTCTCAAACATGTTCAACCTGGAGCCAATTGCATCATAAGGGAAGACGGATTTTCAGTGACTACCTGCGTACAGTATAAACCTCATCAGCAGAGCCGTTTGGATCATTTACAGTTAAGCTGATGGCAGATGCTTTCATCCACAGTGCATTCATACATTTTTACCATTACATGTGTTCTCTGGGAATCGAACCCATGACCCTGGTGTTGATATAGGGCCATTTTTTACTCATTGAGTTGTATGGAAACATAAGTAGTTGAGCTGGAAGCACTTATAAATATTGTGTTAATATAAAGCGTTTTCAGTATTTAAATTAAAGTTGCAAACAGAGATGTTTTGAACAGAGATGCTTGTTTCATTTTACAGACGTGACGTAACCACGCATAAAAATGGACATTTCTCAGGAAATCAGACCCGACAGCTTAAATGATAAATCATTAGAATAAACTTATGTTGTGAATCAGGGTAATGTCATGAGATTGGGTTGAACTGATTTGTCATGTACTTGATGACAGATGACAGATTTCTATTAATTTTTTTTTTAAACGTTACAGATTGTAGCTTTAATTTAAAGGAACTTTAAAGGTTGTAGTGAGTGAGATCCATGAGGATAATAATGATATGATATTTTTTCAGAAACAGTAAATAATAACAGACTGAAAGTGTCAAAGGAGGACACAAGGCAGAAGAATTAACAGTAAGATCCCACCTCTCTCCATGATGTCACCACGACTTAAATCCTTCAGGATAAAAGCGTGGCCTTGTTTGTGACATCAGTAGGTGTGATGGTTGTTTGAGTGCCTCAAAGAGAAAATGACAAAAACATTAAAAGATTTAAAGCAAAACTGACAGTCATCATTGACAGTTTGGCTTTAATATGCTCTTTTATTGTCCCAGCTCTCAAACAAATAATGTACAGCTCCTAAAAAAACCCACAAAATCCAGCCAAGTCTCAACTCCATTAGCTGCCTGTTTGTCAGGGTTAAAGAAGAGACTTAAGCTGACTCACAGAATTGTGTTATGGAAAAAAGGCTTTAATAGGACTCTGGTACTGTAAGGTAGCTGAAAGCTGTCCAGCATCTTGTTGCCACGACTACCGGATCTTTGAGTGGATTAATGTTACTATGTAGTTTTTGTGGAATTCTATGCTAAACTTCTGGCTAACTTCCTGTTCTGTGCGCAGCTTTCAAGAGACAATCTTTCTATCAGCGCAGAAAGTCTGAGCGTGTCGTTTGTTGTGGTTTTGGGTGGGCATGCAAATGACTTTTATATTTACATGCATCTAACGCTTTTTCAAAGTAGTTTACAGTGCGTTTAAGATGTGCATTTGAACAGAAGTGTGGAAACTAACCTTTTACATTGTGGTTGACTTCATGACTTAAAATAAAAGTTAACCAGCAATACAACATGCAGGTTTTAATAAGCTTTAGTACAACTTTAATAGGACACCTGGACATGAGGTCATTTTAATAATTCTGATGTACTCATGTCATTTACTCTGATTAAACATGAGGAGGGGAGCACAGAAGATATTATATTTAAATGAACACATTATTACTCAGCGCAGAAAGTTCTGATCTCAGATTAACATCTCAGTCATTTTGACTTACTGACACTCCTACCGTAACTGTTGGGGTTGCTTAGAAACAGCCACTATCGTCAGTGAATTGTGGCCCTGCTGATGGGTGACCAGAAAGAGAAACAAGAATCAACACTTTCTGTTTCTTAATGATAATTTAAAGCTGCAATCCGTAATTAATTTTTAATTAAAAAAGTTACAGATCAGCTTTAAGTAATCTGAGTTGAAACACAGAGACGTTTCTGCCTCCCACATCTGAAGACATGACGGAAGTGAATCACTTTCACCCACTTAAAAAATGCATTTTCTCACCTCCCCTGCACACACACACGATGTGACGCTCTAACACACACCCACAGCACAGCATCCTCCACGTAACACGTGTGTGTGTTAACACAGAAGAATGATCCAATCAAATTCATTCTCTGTGTCCCTTTTATCTTCTTCTCCCCCAAAATCCCCCAAATTCTCGGTATCATCATGTTATGAAGAAGTATTGATAAACACAGTGTTCAACTAAATATCATAGTTTTATTCACACACGAGAATATAAAGGGGTAAATTAGATATTGTATTTTACAGACTGAAGTTAACTGTCAACCTATTTTAAGGACAGGTATTTTAAGCACAAATCCATGAATGAAAACACAAAAATAATCTACAGAGTCAAATAAAATAAAACATGACAATTCTTTAACAGTATTGGTACAGACATGTGCTTGTGTGACCGGGGCCTGAAACTAAATGCAATGAAACTGAATTGTCCAGCTTTTAAGGAAACATAAGATTTGATTTATGAACATTTTCAACTTATTTTTGAACAGTGAATTAATTATTTTCATTAAGCCGATCTGACGGTCTGTCTTCTATATGTGAATGCAAACATCAACGTGTTGTCAATATCAGCACACATAAATATTTCCATTATTACAGGTTACCTGTAAATTAAACTGGCCATTTTTGGGTTGTGCTGCCCTCTAGTGATAATAAAGACTACAAACTATCTCAGCGGATTAAGAAAACGAAGAAGCCAACCTTCATTTCGCCATTGTTTTTTTCTCATGTTAATGATTAGTTCTCATTACATTTATTTGAGTTTGCTGAACGCTTGTTCTCCGGGTGAAACACTTTTCCATCTTCATCCTTTTTCCAGCTTATCGTGCTGTTACTTTCCAAACCGATGCTTTTTAGCTGTTGACTTATCTGGAAGACAAGCAAGAAACAATCAATGGAAACCAATGGCACATATATAGACATCCACTCATTTTTCAAACCCGCTTATCCAACATGCAAACTGGTCTGAATACATTGTGGACTTGTCTAAAACACTTTTAGAAACATAACGTTTTAAGATGAAGTATTTTACAGTTTTTTTTGTTTAACACACCTTATTCAAAACAGCCGCCTGTATTGAAGAATCATTCAAAATGCATTTTCCATTACAGGAAAAATGTAGTCTTACATTCTGCATTTTATTGAGCTTTCCATCTAGAGAAAAAATAATCAAAATTATGATTAAAAATAGATTTATTTATTTTATTTAATTTATTTATTTTTCAGATTTATTGGTACTGTATTTAAAAAGCTATAAATAAAAAAATAATTCTGATTACTACAATCATTTTAGTACCGTTGACCTGGTTAAACTCACCTCCATAGCAGACAAAGTTAAACTTTTGTTCGCAGTTGTAATGAAACCATTTCCCAGAGTTAGTTGTTGACATGGCAACACAGTTACCTACAGCGGTTGGTTGTCCTGCTGCCCAGTTTCTGAAGAAGAGACTCCATTGGTCAGACCACTGCCAAGAGTCCAAGTACAGACCAATCCAGACCCACGGTCCATGTCCAACAAGAGAATATAACTGGTTCTGCTCCACAGAGTTGTGGATGGTCACCAGATCAGTGTGATACTGTCTGCAGTAACTCTGAGCTTCAGTCCAGTTTTTATAAGTTTGTATATAGATATTTCCAGAACTGCCTATTGAAAGATGCAAAATATAAATTAGGTTTTAACTCTTTCATCTGCTGAACTGAAAATTAACAGATGTAAAAACTTAACACTCACCATTGTAGCAAACAAAGTGAAACGCAGATGAGCATGAATGATCAGACCAATTTCCATAAGCAAAATACACACACATTCCTGCACCAGAAGGTGTATTCACACTCCAGCCACTGAACTGAGCAACAGAACCATTTTCAACAGTCCAGCCCCAACGACTCTGATTTACCCTCTTCAGTCCGATCCACACTGATCCTCTGTATCCAGAATCCACAGTTTTCATCAGTCTGCCCACATCATTCATAGAGTCAACAGTAGCCAGATCAGTGAATCTCTCTCTGCAGTAACTCTGAGCTTCTG
>JAZGTK010019606.1:0-11317 GCA_036877625.1 Ambastaia sidthimunki
TGTCATTGTGTAATTGTTTGTTGTGACCGTGTCTGTGTTGTTTATTTTCAAGAGGAAATTGGTAAGTTTTTAGTATTTAGGCTATTTTAAAATGCAGTGAGTTGACTATAGGCAGGTTTTTTTTTGCATCAAAAGTGAGTTTAGGATGAGCTCATATACTCAGTTCAGCAGACTGGAAACAAATAAAAATTCTGTCATGTGGATTAATTAGTGACTTCCACTAATCGATAATGACTTTGTGTTCAGGTTGTCTGAGGTCAACGCTGACATCACACTAGCTTCAGTGACACTCATTTAATCTAACTCATTTATCCTCATTTAATTGTGTGGACAGAGCATATTTTGTCATTATTCAGGTTTGGATAATAACAATTATCATTTGATGTGAAGGTTTGCTGATGGTCTGTATTTTATAAAATTCATCAGCAGCAGCAGTTTTCTCACACACAGCAGTGGCTTGATTCTTGATGACTGAGCTGTTTTTACACTGCTGGATTAATAAATGCATGTTTGTGTGTTGCGGTGGGTGAAGTAAGTTCACGTACTGCGATTATAATGAAATTGCTGTTAGTTCATCATGTTATGCGAGATGAATAAAGAGATTTGTGTTACATTTAACTGTGCACTGTGCTTTAATATCACAACAAATCTTTTTATCACAAGTAATTAAAGGAATAAGTAATTTAACTGAATAACAAACAGGAAAGACAGGTAGTAAGTTAACATCCACGCAGTTAAATAGTCTTCTTGTTTGTGTTCATCAGAATGAAACGAGGTCAAAAAAGGGATGATAACCTAGAGGAGGGGGGAGGATCTACTTCAGGTCCGGGCCCTGGGGCCTCTGGGGTCTGCAAGAGGCTCCGGCAGGAGGCAGACAGGATGGTGGATTGGGGGCAGCTGCCACAGGAGATCCTACTTCAGATCTTCCAGTATCTGCCCCTGCTGGACCGAGCCTTCGCCTCACAAGTGTGCAGGAGCTGGAACCAGGCCTTTCACATGCCCGAACTCTGGAGGTGCTTCGAGTTTGAACTGAATCAGCCAGCCAGCTCGTACTTGAGGGCCACCCACCCAGACCTAATCAAACAGATCATCAAAAGACACTCCAACCATTTGCAGTATGTCAGCTTCAAGGTAAGACCAGTTCATATCAACTTTTTTGCTAACCAGACCTTCGGCTTGAGTATGTAAGAGGGAAAGATGTAATTTGTCCGTTGAACAGTGTTGTGTCATTAAGCCATAGATTTCACAGAAAAACACTGTAAGTAAACAGTTACATTGAGAAACTACGAGTCTCCTCATATAATAAGAGTCTCTGTGAGGTTTTCAAAAAAATTCTCTGTTTGTTTGAGGGATCCGACATGTCAGTTTCTCACTCAAGCAATGGTGCAAGTCTTAGCCAAATCTGCTTGTTTATCAGACCAATGGTAGGGATTGAGAAGCTTGTTTGAGAGCGATGACCTTTAAGAGCGATTTCTGTTCTTTTTAAGGAGTGTGTGTTGTAAAGCAGGTGTGTATGACTGTTTGTGTGTGTGTGTAGGTGGATAGCAGCACTGAGTCTGCAGAAGCAGCCTGTGATATCCTCTCTCAGCTGGTGAACTGCTCTCTGAAGACTCTGGGGTTGATCTCCACGGCTCGGCCCAGCTTCATGGAGCTGCCAAAAGTAATTAACACACTGCTCCTCACCTCATGTGTTTATTTCAGCATCTATGTGAACAATCAGAAAATTGAACATGATATACTGTGTATATATATATATATATAATCAGCTTCATGTAGAGATTCAGAACACAGCTGTCAAATGTACTACATTCTGCAACATTAATGCAGTAACAGAAATAAATTGTGCAGAAAGTCTTTACCTGTTGTTTCGAGATCCGTGTGGATTTTTTTTTTAATTTCACGATGATCTTGATTGTAATTATTCTCAATCGCTTATTCCTGATAACTGCTTGATTTTTTTTTTGTGTTTGTAAACGCACAGTCATTTCAGTCAGAGACTATAATAGACTTTTTTTCTCCCCTTAGTCTCATTTTATTTCAGCACTGACAGTCGTGTTTGTGAACTCCAAATCTCTGTCGTCTCTGAAGATAGATGACACACCTGTAGACGATCCGTCACTCAAAGTGTTGGTGGCCAATAATAGTGACACGCTGAAGCTGTTGAAGATGAGCAGCTGTCCACATGTGTCTCCTGCAGGTGAGTCTGTTCAGTTCACATACATGCACCTGAAATATGGTTTTATGTGAGAACAGAGCAAGTATTAAACTCTCTCAGCTAATCTGTTGCAATAGACAAAGGTCAGTTATGCATCATTATACACAAATATTTATTTGCAGAGTGCTGCCAGTGACCAATCAGAATAGAGCATTCCAGAGATCAGTGTATACTAAACTAGTGGTGTGTCTGTTTTTTTTGTTTTTTTGTCAGGGATTCTCTGCGTAGCGGATCAGTGTCACGGTTTGCGCGAGCTGGCACTCAACTACCATCTGCTGAGCGACGAGCTGCTGCTGTCACTCTCGTCTGAGCGGCATGTTCACCTAGAACATCTGCGCATTGATGTGGTGAGTGAGAACCCGGGCCAGCAGTTTCACACCATCAAGAGGAGCAGCTGGGACGCCATGGTGCGCCACTCGCCCAAATTCAACCTGGTCATGTACTTCTTCCTGTATGAGGATGAGTTCGGGCCCTTCTTCCGCGATGAGGTTCCCGTCACACACCTGTACTTCGGCCGCTCGGTCAGTAAGGAGGTTTTGGGTCGAGTGGGGCTGACGTGCCCGCGGCTGGTTGAGCTTGTGGTCTGTGCCAATGGTCTCCGCCCTCTAGACGAGGAGCTGATCCGGATCGCTGAGCGCTGCAGACATCTGTCGGCCATTGGCCTGGGTGAGTGTGAGGTGTCGTGCAGCGCTTTCGTGGAGTTTGTGAAGATGTGTGGCTGCCGCCTCTCGCAGCTGTCCATCATGGAAGAGGTTCTGGTGCCGGATAATAAGTACGGTCTGGATGACATCCACTGGGAGGTGTCCAAGCATCTAGGGCGCGTCTGGTTTCCTGATATGATGCCCACGTGGTAGATTGAAGGGTCCAGGGCGGTTTAGGATATTTGCTTCCTCACGACTCTGCTGAAGAGGAAAACACGCTTGTTTCTGAATTTATGTGGACTTTTTGTATATTGCATCTAAATTGATAAAAAACAGCTAATGTTTATACTCGTAGTTTCCTCTTCGGTTAATAAACATTAACAATGAGGAAAACACAGAACTGCCCCTAGGGATGATGACTGTAATAATGCGGGCAGTTGTGGTCTATTGGTTAGTGAGTCGGGCTTGTAATCAGTAGGTTGCTGGTTCGATTTCAGTGCCGGCAGGTAGCAACTGAAGTGACCTTGAGCAAGTCACCTAACCCCCGATTGCTCTCCTGGCGCTGCAGTGATAGCTGCCCACTGCTCCGGGTGTGTGTGTGTGCGTGTTCATGACTTGCAGTGTGTGTTCACTGCTCACCAGTGATGGGTTAAATGCAGAGGTTACATTTTGGGTATGGGTCACCATATTTGACAAAAAAAGTCACTAATAAACACAGTGTTTCTGCCCCATGACTTTTGTTGGAAGAATCTGTATGTTTTTATATATACGTGTCATTTTGACAATTTTCTGCAGCTTTTGTTTGTTGTAATGATTTGTTTATTGCTTTCAGTTTGCAGTAGAGACATTGTCAATGTTACAGTTTGATGTTAGAGACTCTGTGTCATTCAGCATGTAAATAGGTGTTGATGTAGGTGCTGATTAAACTGATATCAGTCTGACTCATGATCTTCAATGCTGTGTTTAGCACATCTACCAAATTAAGTATCACCTTGTCTGTTCGTCAGAGGCAATTTAAGCTTTTTTTAAGTTCTTGTTCTATTATTTGCTGTTTATTATAAATGGAAATGAATGCAGGCTGATCTTTGAGTCTCGCGACATTCAGGGTGCTGACATTCCAGAGGTTTTAGCACACAGTAGTCTGATAAACATCAGCCCTTTATATAAAAAATATATTTTAGAAATGTACCAATTATGAAATGATCAGTTGTGTCTGTTTCCTGTAATTATTGTTTTATTAATATTTTTGTTGCATTAAATGACAGATGATATAAACAATGGAACATAATTGTTTTCTTGCAGCCACTTAGTTTGTCTTCTGTTTGCTGATCAACTACATATCAATGTATTCATAAAAACATCTAATGTTGTTTTTTGTTGTTGTTTTAAACTGTTATAAAGGAAATATTTGTTTTGTTGCCACTAGAATGACATTTGATTGAAATAAAACCATTGGCAATTTTAAAGCTGTAATATTTGTATAATATAAGTAAACAAAATGAACAGACCAGAGTTTTATTAAATATTACAGGAGATTTTTGTCTGGTGTTAAACTAGTAAATGAAGTCCTGGACTAAATCAACAGTGCAGTGAAACATCAGGCTGTCACTTTTGCTGTCATTGTGCTTGTTCTGTGCTGCTCGTGTCTGTCTGTCCCATTCTGTCATTCTGTTCTGTGTTATATGCAAGTTACAGATGCAAAGACGATTAACTCTAACCTATACTGGAGATAAAAACAATATTTTGCGATGTCATTTTTTTCCCCATCTTCCCCTCAGGAACATCATTCTTTATTTCCTGCTAAAAGATATTACATTTCCTCCTCAATGCAGGTCCTACCTAATCTGAAAAACGCAGTCTTGCTGTCAAAAACAGTACTTCACCTTGTGATAACTTTTCTGTGTCCTTTAGAAGGTGCATCAAAATCTTGCAGCAGTGTCATTTGATCATTGGAGATATTTGTACACCAGAACCTATAATCAGTTTAAATGTTAAAATGGGGAAGTCTGAAACAATGTGAAACCTCCAAAAGTTCTTTAACATTAAACAGACTCAAAGAACTTTCTTAGAAGGAACTTCAGTCGCTTGTATCCATGATCTTTTTCTTTCATTCATTACCCACAGTTCATGACCATAGGTGAGGGGCAGAAAATGTTTCTCTCAGTTCCTTCATTGCTGCTGCTGCTACCAAACTGTCAATCTCAAGCTCCAGCTTTTCCTCACTTGTGAACAATCCCCCAAGATACTTCAGCTCCTCCACTTGGGGAAGCAACTCACCAGTCTTTTATTTAACAATTAAATTGTTTTCTTCATTTTATTTCGTATATAATAAATCTGCGTTATAAGAATGAAGTTTTTGAAGGTGTTTACAGGGTTTTTTTTTCTGTAAGGGCAGTATGGTCAATTATTATGTTGAAAAAACATTGTTTATAGACAACCAGCAGATTATAAACTGTCATTTAATTGAAATTTTACTACTCAAAATGTTTTTTTATTGCTTTTGTATCATTTTTTATTCATCTATTTTTTTTAAATAGCTGACAATCAAGCACATTTAAAACCTTAGAAATCAGTCAATTATTTAAAAAAAAATACTGTTATCTATTTCTCCAAATAAAGGTTAAAACGATTAATTTAGGGAAATTATAATTTTCTTAAAACGACACTAGTCTTGGTAAAGAGTCAGTGATTGTGCTACACATAGAAACACTAAACGTCTTCTCTCACAATCAAAATTTCTCATCAGGATCATGAACTCAATCTATGATTATTTTCAGAGATTAGCCACTTTCTCTTTCCTGGGTAGTTCTAGAAACTAGATGATAAGAACCAGGGCGATCCTACAGGAACGTTTACTTTCCCTACGACATTCTCCTGGCTGCATTCGCACCAGGATCAGGAACTAATGAAGTGACATTAGCTGGCCCATCGTGTTTAACTGTTTAACCCGTTCATCAACTGAATGGGCATGATCAAATAATAAAAACATTTTAAGAAAGGAAAAACCCCAAGCAGATATTTATAACCAAGCGTTTTCGTATTAGCAATCGTTGTGAAAAGTTTACAGATATAATTAACATTATGGCCAGCAACATTTCTCTGTAGCCGCAAGTTGTCTGCGTACTTTGTTTGATAATAAATTATTATTTGATATAAAATCAGAAAAAAATCAATATTTCTACAATTTACTATGTATCTGTACTAAAATTTAAACTTTAAATGTATAAGTAAATATAAACTGTTAACACAGCTTTTTGAAAATGGCGAGTGGCTGTGTTCTGCCAATCAACGTACACATACGTCAGTGATTGTTCCAAGGGACTTTACTCTAAAGTAAAACCCACTCCAAAAAGACGATCATTTAGTTCCCCAAATATTTATACAGTACGAAAATACTACGATCCTTAGAAAAATCGCAGAAGTTCTGACGTCATTAGATGGTCAAATAGCAAGCAGAGCGACGCGGCTCGCTGATTGACTGATTCGCTGGAGAACGGCTTTTCTCTGGGCAGATCAGGAAACTGTGTGCAGTTGGCTTACAGACGCGCCCTTCTTCCGCCATCTTGGCTCAACTGTCTGAATGCTGTCAGCAGAAACGACACGCACCTCTGTGGCCATTAAGGCTCTTTCCTCCGCAGCTTCGTAACCTTGAGAGGGCGGAGCATGTGTATGCTGAACTGGAGCAGGAGGAGAGAAACCGAGGCAACGAAGACCGTTACACGGGAGCTCTGCCTTCTCTTTCTGCACACCGAATGCTTTAACGGAAGATTGGGGCGTGTGAACGAAAGACGACCATGAACGCTTTTGGACGGAAACTGAGGCGTCAGCGCCTTTAAACCGCTTTTCATGTTCAGGCTGATCGTCAGGAATGCTCGAGCCTTTCGGGCGCATCAGCGCGTTTTTTTTCGGCCGCTCGCGTCAGGCATCCATTACTTGCAGCGGATCCACTGATGCTGCGATCCAAATCCTGCAACGTTGTTTTTTTTACCCTAACATCAGCCCACTACTATCATCCTCCTCCTCCCGTGTGAGAAGACATCTTAAGCCGCAAGGTGGTCGTCGACGGGAATCCGGGGGGTTGGCAAGGATCCGGGTGTCGGCGGGGCGGAGGGTGAAGCACATTTGATCCGACCGGACTGATCCCGACGGGGTCTGATCGATATTTCCCCTCTACACCTGAAGTGTTGGACTGTCTGTGGTGATTTTCACTGAGGCTGGAGAATGGCTGACGACGACGTGTTGTTTGAGGATGTGTACGAGCTGTGTGAGGTGATTGGAAAGTGAGTCCCAAAATCTCATCAGTCATATCACTTTTATTTTTGTTGTTTTGGGTGTTGATGTTGTCCTCGTTCAATGTGTTGACAGTTGTTTCCTCAGGTGTGTTGATAAATGTCTTTACATACTCATTGAAATATGTGTCAGTGTCTTAAAAATGTGTTTTTAAACTTGACATTGTGCAAATTTATTTCAGTGTTCATGATTTGCTAATGTGTCTGATGTGGTCTGGTTCTGATATTGGAGCGTGAGGGCCCAACTGTGTGTTTACCGTACAGGTGTGTGTGTGAGTGTATGTGTTGATGGATCAGGTCAAATTGTGCTGAGCTACACTGGTTTTTAAGTTGGACTTAATTGTACAGTAGTTTTCGTGCCATGTTCAGTTGGTTATTTAATGCCCTCATAAGACACAAGCACATGATCTTATAAGTACAAGACTTGCATTCAGACAGAAATCAGTTGCTGTGTGAGGCTCGCAGCTTGAATGGATACGTCATACATGACACAGAGACCATTGCAGCAGTTGTCACACAGAAATATTGATTTGTCTGTGTTGTAAATCTGCCTAAAAGGTATTGTATTCTCCATTACAGATCTCTCTGTAGTTTGGTTGCAGTAGAGGTGTGATGTTAACTTTTTCCATCTCATGTCTATCATGTGTTTTTTGATATGCGCATGTTAATATATAGTCCAAAGTCAATATTTAGGTACTAACTTCAGTACTGTCAGCCTCTGAAGGTTACAGAGACCAGGACAGTTTACACACCTGTAAATATCCCACACGTGAAGAGCTTGTCAGCTTTATTTTTAACTGAAAAGCAATAAACAAGAGATTGTGCAATGGAAAATATTTTTGCACAGTAATATTATTTTTATGATAAAACCCCCAACAAACAGCTCTACTACTGTAAAAATAAATTGATATTATGCACTATTTTATTATATAGGGCATATTTATTTTACTGTATTTATGCTGTTTTGAAATCATTACAGTACACTGAAGTTTTCAGCATTTTACATTTTGAGGATGTAATTAGAAATATAAGAAACCTTACGTATTTACAGTCATAAGGATAAATGTTCTGTTTAACCCTGTTACATTTAGATGTTGTTTTCTTGTTATGGTAGAGAGAAGTTTAGAGTAAATGTGATTAATTGCTATGGAAATAATGTTCAATGTGGAAATTGTACATTTTTGTGAAAAAATAAAATTCAGATTAAACTCAATTCAGTTACTGTTGGTTACTGATGACACAGCTTGTGTTTGACCTGTGTGTGAATCCCTCCCACATTACACAAAAACACACACACAAATACACACCTGTGCTTTTTCGTCTTTGAATGGGCATCTTTGAATGCCATTCACAAATTCAATTTCTGGTGTTTTGTGGTTGTGATAAACAAGAAACGTGGACACCACAAGCCATTTAAGCTTTAATACCAGCGTATGAATAAACTGATGAATTTGTTAATTGGTTAATATTATATTTAAGATGATTATAAGAAATTATAAGATCTGCTGACAGCCTATCAATAATCTAGCATGAATGATTATAGTGTGAAATAAGGAATGGCTGATGTTTTTTCAGAAACATTTTTTCTTATGATGCTATAAATAACCTCTCTGAAATTGCCCACTCTACCTTTCATGTGAGGGGTATTCCACATGTCATTCTAGATAAACATTTTTTTAATTAACCTCAAATGATAAATTATCCACCAAGGTAAAGATGGCACATACAACACGGATGTTTTCTGTAGTAGATTTGTCATTCACATCAGTGATGTTGATTGACCATGTCATGTTGCAGAGTTTTATTTCCTCAAATCCTTATGTTTGATGTGTGGCGAGGTTTAATCTTAGTGCTGCTTGGATGTTCTCATGTTTGTTTTGAGAGGAACACTGATTTTGAGAGGAACACTGAACACTAACTATCTGATACCTGGAACTTTGTATCAGTGAAACCCCTCAAAGCTGAAGGTTCCATGTGGTTCTGACCCACAGCGGACAGATGATTTGTCTGATGCTCTAAACCTACACCAGTATTCTTGATAAAGATTTATGTCCTCGATCGTTTGATCATTAATAACCTGTTGGCAGGAAGTAATTGATTGATATTTCACTTTCAGCTCCCTTATTTAACACATTTAATCTTTTTTAAATTCACTCCAGAAAATTTCCTACAAAAATAAGTAAATGTGATATAAAGTTTGCAGATTCTGCATGATGCTGCTAATAATGAAGCAATTGGGAGGACATCTTAATCCTTGTAATATAAATGTTGAAGCAAAAGTGATTAATTGTTATTGAAATAATATAGCAATGCAAAAAACCTAACCATTTTTTTTAAACTCAAAAACGCCTCATAGCTCTGGCTGAAATGTGTCAAATGGATAATATGAGGCAAATTTGTTTTTTGACCAAAGTTAATTTTCTTGGTGAGAAAGGATGTTAGGAATTGGTTTGAATTGTGTTAACTAAATCATGTACAAAACATACAAAACAGAATACAAAGTATGTGGTATTATTGCAAATTTGTATTGTTCACTATATGGTGTTTATTAGTAAAACTAGTTAGGGATACTAAGATTGTAATTGGTTTACGAATATAGAGTTAGCTGAACTGATCTGACAACACATTTGGACCATTTGAATAAATGCAAGCAACATAGTTTGACAGGCAAGTAGGACATCTTATCATTGCATTCTGACCGAGTGTAATGATTGGAAGAACTATTTATGGTCCCGTGCCTTCCACAGAATATATATATTTTACATTAATATATTTAGACCACAAAGTGATTGTTATCAGGATGTGAAGAGACTGTCAAACAGCATAACAAAAATGTTTCTGGAAAAAATCACCCTGCCTTAAAAAAGAAAACTCACTCAGTGTTTAATTTAATAAACCTCCAAGCCACCTTTAACTTTTTATCAATAATTATGTTTTTTCTTTACATTCCCCTGGCTTAGGCACACTGTATAAATGTAGCTGTGGTTGGTGTGATTAGGTCTTTCTGTTTATTTTGGTGTGTCACTGTGGATCACCTGTAGCAATTGTCTGGGTTCATTATAAATGTGCTGGAAGTAAAGATCTCACATCTGGAGAAGTCAATAAGTGAATGTATTATTAATTAATCAGAAAAGGATTCTTCTGTGATAAGATGTCAAGGAGGATAGGGGACATTTGCTTTTGTTGATTCAGAAGGATAGAGGATAGATTCGTGGAGGATAGGAGTGTCAGGAGAGCTCAGAAACTGTAAGACACCACAGGCACAGTAAGAACCTCTGAGAAAGATGTCTCTAAGAACCACAGTAAGAAAGATGTCAGTCATCTCTGGACTCTATTTTAATCTTTGATTTTGTCCTTTTGATTTTACCTTATCAAGCACAGAACCCATCAGCCATGTCTGTCTGTCTGTCTGTGTGTGTATGTGTGTGTCTGTCTGTTGTCTGTGTGTGTGTGTGTGTGTGTATATTGTGTGTAAGTATATTGCAGATCAATCTGTTTTTTCTTGCGATGTATGTTTTGTGTAGTTTATTTTTGCACTGGTTTTGCTATCTTTACTATCTACTCAAATGTATTTGCTGTAAAGCTACATTGCCACAATCCAAATCTGTGAAAGCACTAATAACATTTTATTTAGAAATAAAATTGTGCTGGTTTTCATACTACACATACATTATGTTGAGATCTAAAGAGCTGGAGCCTCATTTTTTAAACAGCAAGACTGACACACAAACACACACACACACACACTGACACAGAAGTCTCATCTGTTAAGTTTCATTGGTGACAGGACTGTGTAAATGTACTGCGTAAACACACTTGTGTCTTACCATATTTTCTCAGTCACATTTTTAAGGTGGTGTGTGAAGTTGCACTGATCAGCATAAGGTTTTACACTCAGAGGTGGGGTAAATAATCGATTTACATATGAATCGTGATGTAATGAAGGCGATAGTAAAGTGCATCTGGGAAGCACACATTCCCCACTGTCTTTGTTTAAACATGGGAAAGCCTTATAAATGAAGCTTACTTGACAAGTTTCTGTATGAATAAAAATATAAACTAGCCATAATGTAAAGTCACTGGCGCACATCAAGCTTCAAGATTCTTGCTGTCTTCTACCTTTTAGACACAAGAAGTGCTTTTGATGAACAATACCTGTAAACGTGAATTTC
>JAZGTK010019607.1:0-11317 GCA_036877625.1 Ambastaia sidthimunki
ATTTAATATATACAAAAGATTTGATTTTAAACACCATGCAGGAACATTTAAAAATGTTAAACATGCTTGCATATGTTAAATAAATTTGTTTTAAGCATTGAAAAATGATTTGTGGACATGAGGAAAAGCACAGAAACATACGCTAGTGATTACCTCCTGTCCAAATGTAGCACGACGGGCCAATGAAGGAATGTAAGACTACAGAAACATGGAGGAACAAACAAAAAAAAAGATCATTAAGTTTTAGAGTTAGTTTATTTAAAAATGATTCTGTCATCATTTACTCACCCTCATGCTGTAAAGTCATACGGGCTTGAAACAACATGAGGGTCAGTAAACGACAAAATTTTCACTTTTGGAAGCACTGTGTCTTTAAGACACTCGCTTCACCTGTGTTTACCCTCTTTCCCTTGTCCTGCGTTCCCACCAGGTGCTGGTTTCCATTCTGTCTTCTGCTCCCTGCACATATAGAGGTCTGCACCCCAGCCACAGACCCCGAGGTCTCCAGGACAGACCGATTGAAACCATGTGAGATGAAGCAAGCGTTTCAAATGAGCTAAACATGAAACCCACAATGACAAAATGTGGGGAAAATGTCAAATCTCTGGTCTCCACCTTAACATAAACACAAAATATGCATAAATGAATACATTAGGAATGACATTGGTTTTCCTGACATGTGACCACACATAACTAGCGTTGCAGCGAGCGTACATTCACAAACGCCGTAACACGTCAGGCTCTTATTGTCTGTGACCCCTTAACGTCGGGTTAAACTATCCTCATGTGACCTTTGACCTTGACTTCGATCTCCACACCTAAAACCAAACCTTTGGTTTGACACCATTCTCTCCCTGCCTAACCACAGATTTAAGATGATGCACAGCCTCTGGTATTTGGTGAGCAGGTTCCACGAGAAATTAAAATGCTGACAGCGTGTCAGAGTAACAGATATTTTCTCTCAATTTACTTGTCTGTGGTTGCATTAGGGAGAAATCTATCAAAGCGCTGGATGACACAATAAGCTGGGAGATTCTCTGACCACACCTTTTGACTTTTTTACAGGCGTATTATGTACAACACGCCCACACGTACACACAGACCTAGGGGCATGTCACACATAGGCGTAGCGTATGTACATTTTCTTCACAACAGACCTACAAGCAAAGAGTAAACACACAATCACAACTCTGTGTTTATTTGTTTTGTCACTCCGAAACCATGGAGCCGGATCTCGTATCACTTCATTTTTAATTTCGAATGGCAGACGGACATACAGACAGATCCTGCATCATATAATTACTCTCCATTGTCTCTCTCTCCGTCTCTTACACCCTCCTCGACACCAGCTCCAGTTTGACTAATCACTTTCTGTAACAACAGTGAGCTCAGCTGTTCCATGACAGAAGCCAATTTCACATCTCCACCATGGCCACCTTCACATTTTACTCCTTGAATTCAGAATGATGCAAAGCTCGGCCTGGAGAACCATCTGGGACTGATCACTTTCATGTTTAACCCTTTCACGTTAGGTGGGAATCTGAAGCACTCGTTCTCAATGTGTTAGACATACACAAAACACAAATCCTGTGGTCTGAAATCAACAGCTTTGGTTTCCGCCAGCCATTGAAAAGACCTCAGAAAGCCAGGTTTGGGTCCCATTGCAGTATAATTGCTTTATTGTGTAACTCTGCTCAACATGTTTCATATCTTCTTGTGGTCCTTCCCTTAGAGGTGCTGAAACACCGGATAAGTACAGCTCATTTATGTCTTACATGTTATTGTTTTTGAAAACGGACTACAGGGAATCGCGCTGTTGCGTCAACAAACTTTCAGATTGTTCAGAGCGGTAAAAAAAACAGCCTGTGGTTTGGAGTTCAAAAAGTCATTAGCCTCACTCTCTGCAATCTTCTCACATCCCAGCTAATATAGAACATCCTCAGAACATTGTCAAACGTTCTCTCAAAGTTATCAGAAAATGTTTTTCCAGTAATGGTGGTAAAAAAATGTAATTCCATATATTATATCAAATGTTATTCTTATAGTTAGTGGAACATTTAATAAAAAATTTACCATATTAAAACGTTTGAAGAACATTCTGATAAAGCAATAACATTAATACAATGTCTAAAAATACTGGATGTTTTAAATGTTCCTGGTGTTTTTATTACTTAACAGAAACATTTATTCAATCTAAAATTGTTCGCTGGGATACCAGCATCCACAACATATCATATTCAGTAGTGCCTGTCATTTCTTCTTCAGATCTTCACACATGTTCCACTGTGTGCTAGTCCTTCAAAAACATCTACAGAAAGTTCAAGAACTCATTGTTTGCATAAAGTGCTCTTCCAAAGCCAGAACTATTACATGTTTAGAAAAGATATAAACACTTCAAGACATGAAATAGCCTTCAAAAATGTCAGAGGTAGTGTTTATTTTCAAAGAATGACTGTTGCTGTCCAACGTCATTGTAGGACATAAGAATGTTGCCTTCAAACAAAAGTCGTCGGAGACGGCCGTGAGTGTGAGGCGGGAGGACATTGGTGAGATGGTGGACGCGTTGCGGAGGGAAAGGGAGGGTGAGAGAGATAAAAAGTTCTTTTTCGGTGTAAACAGCGTGATTGGAAGTCAGCAATTAGAGACTGGAGATAGGAGGAGCTGGCAGAGATAAAAGTGGCAGGACTGGAGCGACCCGAATCCCCACGGACGGGTCTGAATGCACCTCCACACGCAGAGCACACGCACGATACGAACTTCCTCCTGACACGCGTGTACCAGCGCTAAACATCACCATCCAGACGCCTTTGAGAAGTGAATTATCAGAGGGGAGTTTCGAACGTGCTGATAGTTCGCATTTGATTTAAACCAATATTACAGCTAAATGTTTATTTTTGAAAGGGGATTATTTGTTCCATCTGAGTCTGAATGTCAACATCTGAATCATCATAATGCTGTGTGACACTGATGTTTGAACACATGAATCCTTTTTTATGATTTTCCGAGATCAAACTTTTGATTCTAACTTCTAAAACCTCTTAGCGCTTGCCAACAATGTTCTGGAATGGACATTAAAATCTGCGCTGGAGTATTTTCAAATATTCTGCCTTTCCTTAGAGGTAAATAATTCCATGTTTATTTAGGCTAATCATTTGTTTCTCCTAACAAACTAAGACACAAACATCTGCGCACAGAACCACAGAAACAAATAAAAGGGGACTGGGGTGTTTTTTTGTCTCTAACATACAGATCTACAAAAAAGTTGGGAGGGGGGTATATATATAGAGAGATAGAGAGAAAGAAAGAGAGAGAGGGAGAGCGATAGAGAGAGTTTCTCTTGGCAACCTGCCTTGTTCCGCACAGCCGTTCCTGAGCAACTGCAATGTCTCTCTGCCCTTCTGCTTTCTCTCCACTGTCTTCTCTGATTCCCTCCTTCTCCCAGATTTGACCCATTTCCTCCAAGTCAAAGGAAACATTCGAGGTGCGAGTGAAACATGATTCGCTCGGATACAAACGGAGCTGATAGCAAAACCCTTCACCAACCAGCTGGCAGACCTTTAGAGAACGGAACGCTCTTGAAGTGGGATATCTCCAGAATAAATCGCTTCGAGAATTCAGGGTCGTTTCTGCTCTTAAAAACACAATTATGCTTGACATTTTAGAGGCTGGCTGGCCTGCCTGACTTTGACAGATTCAGTGGCTGATTCAGCGTCTGTACGCACCATCAGTGCATAAACGACATCGGCGCATAAATAGCTTCGTGATAGAAGAACCACCTGCGGCCTGCAACGCCGCAGTGGAAGCGCTCCGCATGGTAATGCAATTGCGGTAAAATCGAGGAGAGCGCGGTCACCCACCCTAGACCAGCTGCTGTGCTCGAACCCGAAAACAGAACACCTGCTGTTGAACTTCTGCTGCCAGAGGAACCATTCATTGAACATAAACAGTAATAATCTGCTTTCAGCTCATATACTCTAAGGAAACGTCTTTCAATAGTTCAATAACATTCAGCAGTGTGAGAACGCTCAATGAAGAATAAAAGAAACGTGTCTAAAGAACACACAGCCTTTCAATGTACGTTGTCGTTAGTCATTCAGGCAGGAGATATCCTGTAGACTTTTGTAGAAGATGCCGTTGGCCCCCATCGTGATACCTCGTCTAACCTATGGGCCAAGACAATGACAGCTTAAGGAAGAAGTACAAGAAATCGTTCATGCCTGAAAGCAGCAATTACTCACTCTTGACTCACTTTTTATCTCTTTCTTTATCTTCCCCTCTTTTCCCTTTTACCCCAGTGTGACTCCAGTCAGCGCAGATCTCCGGAGAGTTACCCCATCTTGCCCACAACACCCCCAGCTCTAGCTCACAGCCAGACCGGAACTACAGGGCATCCGTCTGCCAGCTAATGGCCTCTAATTTTGCCCTAATAGAGAACGCAATGAACAGGCTGGAGAAAAGGAGGACAGAAAAAAAATAAACACAGGCAATAGGAAGGGGAAAAGGGCAATTTCAGTTGAAAAATATTAATGCAATCAGAGCAAATTAGTGGCTTTGGGATAACATTCCTACGGTGCAGACTGTTTATGTTCCGGGGGAGCGCTGGAAAGTGTGGCAGGCTGAGGCGGAGGGGAGTCTTGGTTATCACATATGTAACAGCCCACAAGCAATAAGCAAACACATACATATACACACCTACACGCTGCAGAGGTGCCGCACGCCCTAAAACGCCCACTGACTGTCATCTGTGATGAAGGTCAAGATGCTTAACAAAAAAAACACAAAAAAATGTCTCACACACATTATATCAGTGTATCCAAGATGCATGGGAAACATGAGATGGTATGACACCACTGGGGTGTGTAACGTGGGCATTAAAACACTGTATGAAAAATGAATGACATATGCTGAGGAAAAAGAACAGAGGATGAGGTCAAAACATCTGAGAATGAGGGAACAGATTTCTTGGAAGGAAAAAAATTAATTTAGTGACTGAAAAACCTGGAGTGGGCAAAGAAGAAAATTGGAAAAATAAAAGCTGAGTTTTTTTTAAATGGAAAATCTTTTCTTCTACTACAGTTTAAAAAGCAGAGACTTTACAAAGTACACAAAGTCTCCCCCAATCTCCCCTCATTAAATGCGGCGTTATCAAAACACTGCCATGTTTGTTTGTGTATCCTGGGCAGGATATACTTAAGGGCTTTCAATAGAGGAAGAGAATTTGATTGGACAAAAATCTGTGTAGTTCAGGATGATTAAACAATATTTGTTTTCCCAGCACAGAAAGACCACAAATTTAAAATGAACATTGTTTACATTAGCTAGTTAAATTTGGTTAACATTGAAAAAATATTACGATAGATGGTATACACAGATGGTCTTAAAGCAAACACACATACACAAAAAAGCCCACACAAATCAAATTTCTTTAAAGTCTTTAAAGCTGTAATCCGTAACTTTTGTCCATCGCATCTGTTTAAAACATAAAATCGCCAGTTACTTGACAAACTTTTCTTTAGGTATGTTAAAGTCAAATGAAGCCAAACTGACATTTCCCGGGAAATCAGCCCTGACAGCTCAAATTATAAATCATTATTATAAGCTTATCATTTTGAATCAGGGTAAGAAAACCGTTTTGAACACTGATCCATTACGTATTTGCTCAATAACTGATTTTTGTTCATTTTTCACCAAAAAAGTTACAGACTGCAGCTTTAAGACAAAACATTAATGCTAGTCTGGAAAAGAAAATTGTTGTACTGTGTGTTTTGACTATATGCATTGTATTGAGTGTTGTGACAGCAAATGGAACAGTTTTGCTGTCATTCAGTTGATGGAGTATAATGTCCTGTTTTCGTATGGGGGCAGTGTCTCTGTTTTCCTCTTGTTAGACATGTGTGAGTTAAAGAAGTCTGACCCAGGGGAGCGAGAGAGAACTCATGCTGAGCTCTACAACTACTGGATACACACTATACTGCCATACAGCATGAAAACTCATCAGGCCCTAAACACATGCACACACCGTGTGGGTCTCCATCCACGTATCTGCACGATAACACCATATACCCATGCGGCAATGAACTACTACTTTGGCGGGTAAGTTTTAAGCATGCACACTAACAAACACACTTCCACATATTAACATGCTCCCTCAGGTGCGCATGTAACACGTATTCCATGCATCAGTCACGGCTGCGAGCTGATTTACTGAATGCATTTGCTGTGGCTAATGTTTGAAACTGCACTCTCATGTGGAGGAAGGAGACTCGGAGGTGTTGAGACAGTCTGGCACTGTGGAAAAGGTACTCAGACATGCGTGAAACGATGCTCAGGAGAGCCCAGTACACAAACATGACCGCTCACAGTCTCCCAACCTCACAGCTGGAGCTTTAACACGCTCCCTCCAAACGTTAACTGCCCCGGATTACAGCGTTTCAGTTAATATATGGTATTATTCTTACTCTTATGAAAGACTTTTGCTTCAGGGTCTTCAATTTCTGACATTGTCATGTCAAAAGTAATACAAATGTACCACATTTTTCCCCAATAAAAAGCCACAGGTTGCTATAACTGTTAATTACAAAAAGAAACGCCTAATGAGAAAAGTATGAAGCGTTTTGTGAAATGTCTTAATATTGTATAAAATATTTTACATATACTGCAGAATTATGATTAAAAAGTTAGGAGCTGATAATGTGTTTGAGGGTTGCTAAGAAATGGCACCGAAACACAAGTCAGAGAGTTCCCACTAGTGGCGAACTGAAACACAACATGTATAATTGTGTTGCTTTTTGAGAAACGAGTGACCAGGGAGGAATTGATTTCTCAGAGTTAGTATAGCCAACATTAAGACTTTATTGGGGGGTGAATATCCAACACAGAGCTGGTCAGCATGTTGCACAATGTTTATGTCTATCAATGGGTATATCTGAGAGTCATATAAACTAAAGTGATGTAATGTAATAGAGTCATATAAAGATACACGGGTCATTCATTGTCTGTAAATAATGACCAAGATGGCTGTGGCTAGTTTTCCTTGAAATTGAAGACAGATGTTCTTGTGAAAACATTTCTTGGGTGGTGTAATTTAGGTCACTCTAGACGGTGGTCGGGTGGGGGTCAATAAAAACAAAGCTACAGTGAGTATGATCGTGCTGTGTATTTTCCAGCATCTTACTGGACCTGAGCCTTCATAACACAGTGAAAAATCTATTAGACAATACTCATGCCACACTATATAACAAGCCAGCCAACAGAGAACGTTCTCCAAACATTGGCTAATGTTCTCTCAAAGTTATCAAAATCGTTCTTGCAGTAACATTTGTCGAAATTCTTAAGAAACGTTATTCTTGCATTTGTAAAACATTACAGAATTAAAAATGTTTGAACAATGTTCCTATAACCAAGCAAAAATGTTAATAACACTTAAAAAAATAATATTTAAAAAAATTGACGTTTTTAATGCTCCTAGAACTTTCAAAATAATATTTTTTTTGTTACATATTGGAAACGTTAGGGAAATGTTCTTACAACTTCAAATTGTTAGCTGGGAAAACACATGTTCCTGAGGTAACACAACAATGAAAGTATGTCAGTGATGATGTCAACCACATTTCATCGTGCTAATCTGTGCTATTATCCAATTAGCATCTGTTCTTGCTGTACTTGTGATAACAGCATGTGATGACTTTCCTCTCCTGGGGACAATTAAACATGTTAAACATCACATAAAACAAGCACTTCGACATTTATCTCAACCTTTTAAAACTATCCATTTCAGAACAGCACCCTGCATGAGTCCCTTTAATAAAAATACAAAAAAATTACCTAAAAATACACCTATACATCACCTGTGTATCGTACAAGTAATTTGTTCCTTTATAATTAACGCCAGTAGCATTACAGTAAAATACTTCAAATTTGCAAGAACGTTAAATTGCAGCATTACCACAATTCACCACAAGAGGACGCCATTTACACGCATTTGTTGAGAGGAGATTCCACAAACAGGAGCTGACCACTAACACGAGGGTAATAATAACAACCATTAACAAATTAATTTCAAATTGAGGACAAACCTTCATAATCCTACATAAATCATCAGATATGAGGGCTGACAGCAATTTTATAATCGCCACAAAATAAATGATACTTATAACTCTTCATAGAGACAAACAGTCCTAAAATGATTGCTTGAACACACCAAATAAATGTAATCACATAAACACCATTTATGTGAATGATTTCTGAGATCATTTATTTCCCTCTATAAATCTTTTCTTTGTGGATTTGTTTTTCCTCTTAAAGTAAGTGGCTGTTGCTCAACAGCTTTCCGACAATGAAACATGACACAGCCGAGGTCTCATGACGGTGTGCAGACTGCATTTTGTTTGGCACATAAAAGGAAGATTTCTAATGGAAAACACAAACAGAAAGAGCACATGCTACAGTATGTGCTGCATATATATATATGTGTGTGTGTGTGTGTGTGTGTGTGTGATTATATATACGGTATACACTATATAGTTGTAAAGCACGGTATACACTATATATAGTTGTACAGTATGTGTATATATGTTGTCTTGTGTGCTCCCCAGCTGCTGCTTTTTACAATAACATGCAAAAAAGCGGGTGAGCAGAAGTTAAAAGTTAGCTTCTGGTTTACGTGATTTGGGCTTACATGCCTGAAGTTGTCTCTCTAAAGGATACATGTAGCATAATGCTCTTCACTAGAGATTTAGCTTCAGTGAACTTTTGAATCGGCCTGTCAAGCTCAGCTCTCACATTTCCAAGGTTTACCTGCTCTATTACAAAACACAACGTACAAACAGTCTCCCAGTTTCAACTAAATGAGCATAATTGCAGTCCCTAAAGACTCAAATCGAATCTGAACATTGGATAGTTACAACTATACTGGCTTGTTGTACAACCTACGCTGCAAGACCTCACGTCTCATAAAAAAGGCCTTTTCCTGAAACATTACACATGAAACTCAACACGCTACATGTTCGCCTGCTGTGGCTTTCAGAGAGCAGTCCACGGAGACCTACATGGAGCGAATGGTCTCTTGAAGGAAGCCAAATCTCCTGCTATTTGTTAGTTTCTACAGTTCTCCATCTGGCTTACCTCAGTCTACAGTGCAACTTACATCTATAACCCATATTACTAGGTAGTCAAGCAAAGAAACCCAACTTTTTTCTGTAGGTCACAACCTCCCGACGCCATCTGCAGTGTATCTACTACTAACAACTGTCCAGAATTTAGACGTGTACCATCTCGGCTTCAGTCTGAATCACACACCTTGGGTACTGAAATTCCCAAACAAAATCTAACGTAAATGTCACATTCTGGAAGTTCCGGAGCAGCCTGGCACAAAGCAGCAGAGCAACGCAACGCGGCCGCTTGATTGAAAGACTTCCGAGAATTCTCTGGCTGCGTAAAGCTCTGTACAGGAGATGGGTAATGGATTTAGCAGGGCAGGTACACAAAGCTCTTGTGGCCACAGACCGGAGCTGTGCAGAGTTCACTGTTGACATCTGGAATGTCTTTCCTCTCCCGCTTTTCCCTTTAATTGAGGAGCTGGTCACATCACTAGCAGGGTCACTTGTTTCTACTGCTTCATTAGCACCATTTACATATATTTACATGTTGTTTTGCTTTGCATTGGTCAAACGTTAGCATAGCCCATGGATAACATTAAGCTGCAGAAGAAGGTTTAATAAAAAAAAAGACAGAAAGGAACAGCTCTCACTAATCACCTTTAAACAGCAGAGAAACATTAGTCACTATTAGATCCCAAAAACGATAAGGAAAATATGGACACTAAAATATGTTGCAATGCTTTCTAAACATACAACAGCAGAAGAGACAAAACTGCAATGCATTATTATCAAGAAGTCAAATCATAGTTATCTAACATGTTTTTTCAACACCACAGAGTAACTGATTGTCTGATTTTTCTTTCATGATGGACAGAGAACATCAAAGTCTAAACAGATCTTCTGGAAGCCATCCTCAGATGATCAAAGCAATTATCAAGAACTTGCAGATGTTCCTTCAAATCTCAAACCATCTGCACTTAATACCATGATAAAGAATGTGATGTAGACCAAATTATAAAACAACAGCTTAAATGGCACTAAATACATATCACACATGGGAAATCATGTTTGTCTAAAAAAATATAATTTATCATATCATTTATGATTCTTTTCCTATATAAATATAAAATAGGAAACTATAACAGAAGAATGTGGCCCAAACATCTGTCCTACAAAAAGGTGGGTTTACGTACAAGAATGTGTTACAGATGAACACAAAAGAGTATAAAAATAGAAAAGAGCGCTAAGTTTAGGGTGTTTGTGAACGTGTGTGCATGAGCAAACTGAGGAGCATGCCTGGTGTACAAGCAGGTATTTTCCAAGACTGCTCCCTTTTGGCTTGTTGAGTGTGTGGAGGCCTGATCCTGAGAACTCTCTGGAGAGCAGTTTGGACCTCATTTTCAAAGCCCTGAGTTGCACAGCAGGAAGTCCTGCCCTTGGATGTTTGGGACGGGAGAGTATCCACAGGAAGGTATTCCATGAACATGTGATGTTGAAGTCTCAACTCTTCCCAGCAAACTTTTGAGAAAGCCCCTTGGGAACGGTAAACCTGAAGTGATGCCTACAGAAAACAATGCTGGTCTGAGAAACCAAACGTGATGGAGATTTTAAGCTTTTGCAAGTTTATTAATAAACTAAATGTTTTAAATGTTTGCCACAACAAATAACCTAATTTCTGTATATACAGAAACTACAAAACTACTAAATAAATGCTGTGGTTTCACCTTCTCGACAACCGAAGTCAAACCTCTTTAACTCGATCTGGACTGACGCCGTGTTTACACCTGTTCACACACTGACTCACAAAAGCGAAAACAACCACTTTCCTTTTGATAATAAACACAACGAGTGCCAACATTGTTTTTAAATAACGTTTAACATATTGTAGGGCTTCATAATTAGTTAAGATCCCATAATAAAATTGTTTATGAAACAGATCGGCGGTGTGTACGTATATTAATAAAGATTCATTCCTATCCAGTGAATTGAGTTATTTTAATGGTGTACCTGTGCATTATACGACGATGCCATCAATACTGAAGAAGGTCCGTGAAGTTTAATGCCTGAAGTTTTAGCAGATCCAGTCGTTTTCATTTCAGCCGAACCTGCCAAAGTTTAAACTTGCAGTTGATTGACAGGTGAATGGGCGGTTCATGAATGCTGTCCTGGCTTATAAAGGACACATTAGTGTTTGCACTATAAATGCAATGTGAGTTTCT
>JAZGTK010019608.1:0-11317 GCA_036877625.1 Ambastaia sidthimunki
TTCTCAGAATAGTAAGTGAAGCTGGGCTGTGCGCTACTGAATCATTTCATTAGTTTGGGAGGTAACACCATGGAATTCTGCTTCAACAGCTTTCCTAACAAATTAGGCTTAATGAACAAACGTTCTGAAAAGTGCTTAGACCAAAGACTCCTCTGAGACTTACAGCATTTGCTCATATCCACACACACATTGTAAGGGAAACTGCCATTAAAATAGTTACTAATCAAGTATGACACCTTCTATGAATGACCCACAACAGTACATGATTTCTGAGATATGCTGTTGATATTTCAAATCAAACACACCCCTCCCTTCATTGCTCCGCCCCCAAAATAACCAACATGCTAAGCAAAACAGGCAGCAAACAGGCTGGTGCACACACCCCCATTGCCGATTGGCTACGAGCGTCATGGTGTTGTGGTGATCGGTCCCATCCACTTTGTTTAGTCCTATTTAGACAGCCAGAACAACATGCAAACACTATTTCAACATACACACAGAACAGACGTCTAGCAAATAATCACAAAATTGTTTCAGTGATTTACTGATTTACTGTATATATGTTTTTAGCGTACCTCAGTTCACTGCAGTAAGCTTCCTGCAGAGTGAAACCAGTATGCTTCAGTTTGTGCAGCTTGACATGTCATGTTCCTTTGGCTGAACTGACGTCTAAAGAACCTGATGGGGTCACTAGACCAACATTCAAACCAACAGCTGACCTGCTCTGATGCTCTTTGAAGACAACAACAGTGTGTTTGCTCTCTAGTGGATCGCATGTATGGGGCCCTTTGTCATCGTCTTAGAATAAATGATCCAGAACACAACAAATCACTCTCATGGGTCCAATATCTGTTGAGAGAGAGACTGTGAGTCTGAAACAGGAATTATCAAGAGCAGCTCTCTAAAAATAGCTCTAAGGGTTTTGAGGTAAGAAATGGAGAATGACCATGGCCAAGATTAGACACTCAGAGCAACTGCCCATCTTAATGCATTCTTATTGACACTATTGATTTCTCATTTGAAGAAGCTGTTTGTGGCTATTTGGTCATTGTGAGAAGAGGCAGTGACACAGCTTCACAGCTGAACTCTGACTGCAGGACTGTTTAGTTAATGATGAGGTCGTGTCATTTCTACAGCCTACACTCATGCCATTGGTCAGCCACATAGACAGCCCCAGCCTACACTCATGCTATTGGTAAGGATGCCAAAACAGAGCTGTTGAACTGCCCAACGTCTTTATTCCTTTTATATTGTCCTATAAAGGCAAGAAATAACTGCACAAAGTTGAATATCTGCAAATTGAAATGTGTAGTGCTGACAGAGAAAAGTCTGTGTCTTGTGTCAGGCACACAGCGACAGTAAATGCAGAGAACTACAGCACCAGTGGATGGCTGTTTATAAAGGGAGACTCTCTCCATTAGACCATTAGGCATTAGTCTGGCTGACCTGATCAGAGTGGCTTGAATGCAATCTTTCATTCTTTTGAGAGGTTCAAAACATCAAGGGTGGAAGATTAAAGAAGAGAAAAATGAGAAAGAAATGCAGGTGAAAGTACTGGCCTGTAGAAAAAGAGGAATGAAAGATTTCTTGCTTCTCTCAGAAAACAATGGGATCAAATTGAGAGTGAATTGATATTTTAGCGGATATCTCAGACTTTCTCCTCGGTGATCTCACACACATCTGCTCTAGATCTTTCTGACTCTCAGAGAGATGTTTCAAACTCATCTGCCAAGAACAAGTCTGAGATTTCAATAGAAACTCAAACATTTATCACCCAATTCTTTCAAAAGCAAATAATCTGAGCTATATTAAAGTGTAAAGTGAAGTGACGTGTATTTGTCAGTTATGGTTACCCATAACCAAAATGTGACCTCTGCATTTAACCATCACTGGTGAGGAGTGAACACACACTGCAGGTCATGAACACACACACTGGAGCAGTGGGCAGCTATCCCTGCAGCACCCGGGGAGCAATCGGGGGTTTGGTGTCTTGCTCAAGAGCACTTCAGTTGCTACCTGCCGGTGCTGGAATCAAACCAGCAACCTACTGATTACAAGCCCGACTCAATAACCAGTAGACCACCACTGCCTCAGTATATTACCCTCCAGACTCTTACTGTAAGTCAACAATTGTCTCAGCAGTGTTTATATGTATTTCTCAAAAAAGAAAATGAGGAGAAACATCTGAGCTGACACATGAACATAAAAAGAGAGAGCAGTCATAGGGAGAGACAAATATTATTCTGGCTTTTTAGGAAATGACAGAGCACAAGAACTATATGCTTTACAGTAGATATTTGTTAATCGTGTCATTTTCCTCTCATTGGGCTCCCTGTGATGGAGTGTTTACCACTCAACAAATCAAAACCATGAATAACAGTCAGTGGTGTGCAGTGAGATCGCTTGATACATTTCTCTCTTTCTGAAAGTCACGTTTTTATTCTTTCCTTCAGAATTTTACTACATTGTGCTACATACTACATACTGCAGCTTTCAACCTAATCTGTGTTTATGCCCCTATTTTATTAGGAAATGAAAGTAATACATAAACCTTGCCACACAAACACACACAAACAACAAACTTCCAAAATCACAAACCTCCTCACATCACTGCATCTATTTTCATCTAATGACATCATTCACCACTTTCCCAAATCCTGTTATAAAGATCAATTCCATTACGCTGTACATATTTTGACTCCGTCTCTCGAATCAATGCAAGGACATCAGTTTTGTGGGTCGACATCCCCTGACAGACGAACACTACAAGATAAAGAAAGTCTTTTGCTTGCAGGTGAATCAACAGGGCATATTTAGCCTTTTAGAGCTGTTCGATCGCATATACAAAGGACCAAAGTAGTGCAGCCATTACCCGAGACAAGAGCCTGAGATCTATAAAAACAAGAGAGTGATGTTTTTAGTCCAGCCGTGATGGTCCAAAATGCTGGATCCTGCTGCACTTGGAGAAACACAGTGAATTCAAAGCTGATTTTGAGTTTGTATACCACAAAAAGTGAGTACCGACTGTAAAACTGGAAGTTATGCACTTGTACAAAGATCTATGATAGTGGAATCAACTATTTCAGATTTTATTAGAACTCTAAATGACAGACAGCTACAGGAGCTGAGGATACAGGACCTCTACCCACAATGCCATTTGGCTAAATGAACAAGAAAAATAATTTAATCAGGAAAAACTTTTCAAATGTGCAAAAACTATGAAGGATGAAGAGATGGTAATCAAAAATCAAATATTGTTGGATACTTTTGTGAAACATACGTTGAACACACAGACTTATTTGAACATTTAGTGCAGTAATTCATTAGAGTGAGAGTGCCAGCATGATGAAAATCTACAAGGACACTCTGGCATTTTCCATACATCACATGTTTGGCCTTTCAACACATTAAAATGGTACAATCTGAAGGAGAGAGAGAGAGAGAGAGGTTGCACATCCACCAGAGAGAAATTAATAAAGGTTATTTCTTCCAGTAATTAGATCTTTTCATTGCTGTATAAATGCAGCCCTTGCAAAAGACCACAAACTAGTACTGCCTGATAAAACATTTCAGCTTGTCCTCAGATTACATTAGCGTATGACTTTAAACATCCTAAATGAATTCCTTCAAACAGTTTCACACTGCAGGACTACTGTTTCCCAGGAGAGGTGACCTGTTTTGCTTTTAAGCTGTCAGATGCAACCTGTCACAGTTAAGGCACAAACACACACAAACGCAAGCGCACACACACCACAAGTTCACGCACACACAAGACACCTTTCAAACAGTGTCATTTCCTCTGCTTGCATCCAACCTAACCTCCTTGATGAAACCAGAGGACAGCAGATACACATTCTACACTGAAACTCTGAGCTGTGGATACCAATATCTCTCAAATGTTAAGCTCTCAGCTATGTCTTCTGTGTTACAGTCTTCTGTGTATAAGACAAGATAAAATACTGCAATACAATCATAAAAACCCATTAATTTACTGCAATGTCTTCAGTGTCTCATCATTCTGAAAATAATTCATATGAACCTGTTTTACTGACAGAAAAATTGGAATCAGTCTGAGGAATTAGTCAGAGTGAATCTATCAGAGCATTACTGAATTACCATTACGAGTGTGTGTGTGTGTGTGTGTGTGTGTGAGTGTGTGTGTGTAGGGGGCGTTCATTTCTATCATATGAACGACTATTTGGTGCACGTGTCTACCTGCACAAACACACATACACAAGTTCTCTAAATACCTCCGAGAAATTGCCCAGTTATCCACTCCTGACAGACCAGTACATACCGCCCCGTTCATATCGATCCAACTCTCTCCATAGACTCTCTCTCTTTCTATCTCCCATCACTCAGCAATTAACACAAGCAGACCTGAGCATGCATTCATTAACACTGCTGCCCCCCCAGAGCGCATGCGAATGGAGGCCAGGCGCTCTCACGACACCTGTTTACTTTCAACTGCCTTTTCAAACGATCAATCAGAAAGGCAGAAATTGCATGTGCTCTCTGGCACAGCCTCTGCAAACGGAAGGCAGAGTTAATATCATAGACCTTCTCAGCCATCTCCATTTATCTGCAGTAATCCTGCTCTCCCCTGGTTCTGCCCTCTGTAATGACATGCCAGGATTGAGATTTGCCCTTATGGCTGGATGGATTTGCATCTTCAGAGGAATATGAAAGACAGAACAAGTCTAGCAGACCTTTATGTGGTGCAATATTTATTTATTTAACTTACATGTCAATTTATTACTGGTACTAGTAATTATTGCAGATTCATAAGCACAGCTGAAAAATGTAACTACTAAAACTTTGCTCTATTTGTTTCAACATCCATCAATGGCAACATTATCTTCTGCTTAACTGTTCAGTTCGTCATGACAAGATTTGACCAACAAGACATTAGAGACAGCTAATGCGTGATGTGGCCATCAATGCGGCATTTTCAACACGTATTGGTATAATGTTATAAATAGTGGTCTGCCATATTTCAGAACTCGTTTAGCTAGAAAAGTTTATGTACTCATGTACAGTAAGGTTCAGGCCTGACGCAGCAGTACAGCCTGTTTAAATACCGCTCTGATACTATTTATAATGTTGAGTTTCCCAGCAGATTTGTGTCTGTGTTTATTTAGACCTTTATTAATACAAGAAAAAGAAATAATCATGTCAGATAAACAATCTACCTGTACCGATTACCTCATGTCATTTTTCAGACCTCAGGTTCCTCAGAGAGTGTGTCAGTGTGTTACAGTCCAGTATGCCACAACGTTACATGGGGACATTGAGTTTTTCTTAACAGTTCTGTCTACTAAAATCAATGAGGGTTCAAGAGCTGTAGCTAAAGCTATGAAATACTGTGACATTTATGATTTGGATGAGAAAGTATTCCCCGATTTCTTGACTGAGTTTATGAACAGTGAGCCCTGCAGACCTTTACAATATGAACTCAAACTAAGACACTTTCACACTATAGACAGACAAACAGACAGACAGATATATATATATATATAAATATCCTGCATGATCTGTATGTAGCTGCAAAAAATTTCCTGCTGAACAAGAAACACAAATGGCAGGCAGATTGTGAAGGACAGTGTCATAATGGAAAGAGGGAAAAGCTAACGCTCATTGTGTGAAACAAGCCTTGTGTCTCTGTGGCAGATTTAGGCAGAGCAGCTCTGTGCAGGAGCTGAATCATTGTGCCATTTTGCTGATTAGACCTTCATCAAATGGCTGTCGCTGTCGGAGGAAAGGCCACGCAAAGCCCCTGGAAAGCATGTTCCCTGATGCAGAGCATCACGCGYTCTACAATGCTGCCAAACTGGCTGCGCTAGTCTGCAGCTAGCCATGTTCACACTAGGCTTGTGAGCAGCCTGCATGGAGGCTTCAGAAAGGAAAAAAATGCCTTACTTTCAGAGCAAAAGCTCCCAAGATAGCACTCTGCTTTGAGTAGCAATTAATGCCTTTTCGTACTTAAGCACTCGTCACACACATTAACCTGTGGCGGGGTGAGAAGACTGAAGCTAGCACATGACACCGGCCAAACTTGATAAAGAAAAAAAATATTGGCAAGACGTTATTTGTCTGTCAAACAAAGCTGCATTTAACATGATTGATGAGCTGTACAACTGTGTGACTGACAAACCATTTAACTGCCTAGCCCCCAGCAACACAAATTAGCCCACATTATAACACATCCGTGAACTGTTTCAAACGCTTCTCACAGTAATTATGTGCATGCATAGCATCTCCAAGATCCAACGCAAGTAACGAAGCATTTTTATTCAGAACTAAAGCATAAATAAATCACAGTGCATGTGTGACCGTGTGGGCTGGGGAATTAGTCACCTGTTGGTAGATGCTGATTATGTTACAATGGCCAAATATCATCCAATCAGCTTGAGAGATATTTCAGCCCATCAACTAATATCAGCCAGCGCCATTATCAACAGTGTTCGGCTCTCACGTCTGGAGCGGTCTGCATGTAGCTCATCACCAAAACACTGCGCAATACAAGAGCTGCAATTTATAACACAAATGCATCAAAACGAGCATTATGTAATGACAGTATTGGGGAGGGTAATGCATTGCCAATCTCCCTAAAAAAAACTATACTGTTCAGTACAATATGGAAATGAACCAAATGAAAAATGGCACAAACATCACATCATTTACAACTCGGGGCCCAATGATTACAGCTTCAGCCATGAGATTCTCAGACATATGGACCGGTTCCTTAAACATACAGGGCTGCAACTTAATCACTGTATATGCAGAAACATGCCAATATCTCTCTCAGCACACAGATCTAATTTAGCCTGAAGAGAGAAGAAACTGCCGTCTCTGGGGTGTAACACTGATAGACTCCATTTTGCCAAGAATTAGAGAGAAAAAATAACAAACGATGCATGTCAGACTCTACTATTAAAGCAATTTACAACCTCATGTAAAAACTCCCTCAAATAGTCTCAGAGCAATTTGCTGGCAGTCTGATACTACACAGACTGTATAAATGCAGAACATTTGAGCAGAAGATGCTGAAGACTGGATCAGGTGAAGGAGGAGCTTGACGTGAACTTACTGAGATTACAAAACTTTTCCACCTGGCAACCGCTAATCGTTTAATGATCTGAGACAACTTCTGTTTGTTCAAGAACATTTCAAAGCCTGCTTGCTTTTATTATAAATTACACAGATTATTTAAAAAGATTTAAAATGTTAGATCAGACATGAATGAAAATTCTGTCATAATTTACTCATCCTGATGGAACACAAAAGGAGACGTATGTAAGATAAATAACAGTGTTGATGCTGCTCTGACAAAGGCTGCCTAAATGTTTTGCCTAACATCCGTTTTTCTGAATGAATCTTACGAGTGGTGTCCGTCTGTGAAAAACACACCTGTCTGCAATGTGGTTACTGTAACCACCTTATGCGGTTGCTAGGGTGTTCTGAGCGTTTGCTAGCTGGTTGCTGAGTGTTCTAGCTCAATACTTACTGACCCAAGTCAGAAAAGTCCACCACCAAAGCCTAAGACATTCTGATCATCTGTGTGATGATTTCACCCAGTTTGTAGACTGCCAGATGAAAACTGCAAGTCTGATTACCTGAGAAAGTAATTACGCACTTCTAAACAAGCCACAAAATTTAATCTACCAATCATGTCTGTAGCACAAACAAAAAAGTTTTACAACAAAGTGTAATATTAGATTAGCAAGCAGCGCTAACACATCAAACGCATCTTTTTACATCCTAGTTCTTTCACATTATCCTAAAAACAATAACAGGGAAAACATCAGAAGATGGTGAAAGATTTTTATTTCCAGAGTGAGTGTTTACTACAGACGTCTGCTGGAGGACAGCTGCTGGAATAAAGCTGGAGAAGATGCTGGTGTCTGAGAAGGTCTGACATTCAAACACACACTGATGATCACAGATCCTAAGGTCATTACAGCTATAAGTCAGATAATGACTAGAACTGAGAGAATCACAGCTGAGGACTGATCTCAGATTCAAGAACGTTTGCTTTTTATCTTCTCTTTTTCCCAGCCAAGAGAAACAAAACATGAAGTATAATGTGAAGGTGCTGATGCCTGCTGAGATCATTTGTTATGTCACTGGTGAGACGCATTAATAATTTGTAAGCTGTGAAATATGAACTATTAAAAATACTAGATCTATATACAGCAACGCCCAATAATACAAGCCATTATGATAATAGTCATTATCATAGTAAGAACCAGTGACATCAGACATGAGATGAGAACATGTAATGACACAAGAAGCATTTTAGACAGGATAGTACAAAATGAATGAGACAGACAACAGAGGTGACTTGAGGAGGAATAATCATGAAGATTTGAGTCTGGGTAGGATTTTTTCATGGTTTTCACGGGTCTCTTGTAGCACTGCTCAAGCACAAAGTATAAAATGATTTGCTGGTCAAGAAAGGTGTGGTAACAACCAGACAAAATAGTTTGGCTGCTTAGTGTAAACAATGTGTGTGATGATTTCCATTTTAAAATGTTGTCTCTTATCCCAGTTTAATATGCACTGTGAAAACACAGTTTATTTTTAGAGGAATGGAAACTTGCAAATTATCTTTATTTCTGTAATTCTGTTTGGTGCCACTAGTGAAGCAGAACTGGTGCATGTTAAACAGACTCACCTTCATACCCAAAGATCTACTGTATAAAGTATGCTAAGATTTGCATGAGAAAACCTGGCCAATGCCGCATTAAATACCTGGGGAAACAATTGCACATAGTCTCTCTCTTGCTTTCAACATAATTGTACTTCAATTTCAAGCCTTGTTAATGAACAACATCCTGCCTGACAAATGTTGCTCTTAAAAGAAATTACATTTGGTCTCAAATTCCAGCAGGGTGGGTGACAAATGCAGCATCCTACAATCACATCATGTGCTAAAGGCTACAGCCAACTGAAGCAGCTTCAATATTTATTTCAACTGAAAACCTGAAAATATGACAACAGCATCCATGTTACACGTTGATCAAAATGTGTAGAAGCTGCAGTAATTACAGCATTTTTGTTTGCAAGCAACATCTGTCACAGGGCGTGGGGAACAGTTTGGTGAAGTGTGTAATTTTCTGCATACTGTAATTAGTGGTTGACCGATATGAGTTCTGGTATAATATGGCCATACATAAGCAAATACATTGTACACAAGGTTGCCAAAGCGAATTAATGCTTATCCTAAACAATATTTACTCAAACTTCTTCAAACCATTTTAGGAAACAGTCATCTTACTAAGCAGGACATCAGTTTAGGCTGCGGAACATTCTGGAACTGACAGGAAGCTGAACGTTTATGTCTTTAAATCAGCCTTTCTGGATACTAATCGGCGTTTAGTGTTGCTAGTGGCACATTAATTATACTTCAGCTCTGAGGCATGACTCTTTAGGGAGTGATGAAGCACATGGATAATCTCTGCCCTGCCTCTGGACTCCAAACATCAAGGGTGTCAGTATTTGTAAAGTATACAAAAATATCCTGAAAATGCTTTCATGATATCGTATCTGTCTAGTGGTAAAATTGGCTTTGGCATGACCTGCAGTTTGTAGGTCTTTGGGCAGATGACCTCCAGCCCTGGCAGGCCATCTCCCTCAAACCCTTGAGTGATTGTGCTGCTCCAGGTGTCACTGACTCCCAGCAGTCCAGGTTGAAGCATGAATAATGGATTTGCCATAGAGCCGGAGCCCCTGGGGGCCAGCGCAGCCCAGCGCAGCGTGAGGCGCATTACCGATGGGCTATTAACAGCCCCTGATTCATAGAGCCGGGCGCCTCGACAGCAAACGCCATTAGCTAACTGGGCTGAAATTGCATAGTAAGACAGAACATCTCCTGCATTTGGCTCTTTTCTGCAGAGCAGAAGGTCTAAGGGGCTGGAAAAAAGACAGAAAGCAGAGGAGATATAAAGAGGAGATGGTGAGCGTGTGTGTTCAGGGCTTCAAAAGGCTCTATTGTTGCAGCTTAAAGTGGAGTAGTGAGTCAGCTGTTAGTCTTTACTATTTCCACTAGAAAACTCTGCACAAATGCACAAAATGATCAGGAGAAGACATCTCATCTGGAAGATTTTCTCATCTCTCATAGTCTACAGTGCATCTGAAAATCAATGAGAAATCAGCACTCTCCCTGTTTACTCTCTTAAGACATGCTTCCTGTCTTACTGTGGATGATTCATCAAACATATTTCTCTATACAATATATGAAGACACCAATGTTGTCATCAAAACTAATAACATGGCCTGTATAAGAAACAAGTTCAGCTGACTTCACCCAGGTTGAGCAGGACACCAGTTCATGTTAACCAAGAGCCAACCAGCTATTTAGTCATCATTTTAGGCTACTGTTGTGTGTAATGCAAGCAGTAAATAGTAATATTTACAAAGTAGATATTACAATAGTTAATGAAGTAATTGAATGTGGCAGTAACAGCAATGTAAAACTGAGGTTCACATCACAGAAGGGTTTTCTCTAATGAACAGCTCAAAACACTGTGCTCGTCCAAAAAAAAATAAAACAATCGACATTTGGCGAAAACAAAAGAGTATCTTTCTGTATGTTGTTAACAGGGACACAGTGCTCAGTGCTAAACAGATCTTAAAATGTGGAGAACACCCTGACACCCAACACCACCAGAAAAGTCACTACAAGAGTAAAGCGAAGCGTGGTATTGCGTGCTAGTTCAGTTAGAAGCTGGGCTAGCAAACCCAACACAAGCGTGTCTTTCTTTCCCACACAGAGATCTCTCTGATGAGCCTGACGCTGTGGTCAGCTCGTCCTTGTTAGCAGTTTCTTCGTGTTCTGCTCTCACAGGAGCTAAAGAGAAAGAAACGGTTCCCCAGACACACTTTTCGTTTGCAATGCAGCGAGGGGACGGGATGTAGCTGCTCTACATCCACTGGCATGCGGCAGAAGTCGCAGGCTTTCTGCACTCTTATAGTGTTTACTGCTCATTTGTTGACTTTCTGCTGTGGATTTCAAAGCAAATAATTATGATTTAAAAACTCTAGTCAGAAAAGAAACATTCTGATGCTACTGGGGAACCACATATTTATGAATTAATGGCCTCTCTGGCACACGGCATGTAGCTCTGAAGAGACGGAGGCTAACATTTATCATCTTTACAAAAGATGCAGTGTCTTTTCTACCTCTGCAATTCATTATTTTCATTAGTGGTGCTTATTAAACTGAGAATGATCAAAGCTTATATTAAGGTGTGTGCTCTGAACAAACCCTGAGTGATAAAAGTTGTGCTACAAACATGACCCTGTGCATCTTGTT
>JAZGTK010019609.1:0-5000 GCA_036877625.1 Ambastaia sidthimunki
CAATATATTCTTCAAATATAAAGATACACTAATATTGGTGGACTCTGTGCTCAGTGCATAGGGTGAGTTTACTGGACTGAAACTGGTTTTAATCTTAGCCTTCACACCTGACGGTCAAAACACATATCACCAAAAATGTTCAACATCTGTATAGTTCCCAGAAGGAATGTATATATTTGTAAAATCGAGAAATGCTGACGTTTCCACTGAGTCATTTTCATTAGTTTTGTGGAAAGGCAATAGTGTATTTGGAAGTGACTTTACGTGTGTGTGAATGAAATTATTACCCACCTCAGAACAGCAGGAGTCACACTCTCTACCTTCCAAGTGTATATGTGAGATCAAGAAGGTTTCAGGTTACTGTACCTTTAGAGCAGTGACTGCCAAACAATAAATCATTCAAAGCGTTATTTCTTTCTCAAGGTCTGTTGATATTTTCCTTTTGGGATGTGAATTATTTATCGTCTTGAAGTTCACCGTGAGATAGATTGCTTTCAGCGCACATCTTTTCAAATGTACAGTCCGTATTCAACAACTGCATGCGCAATCATCTCCCCAAATAGAGAGGCACACATAACATTGTCAGTTTATATTACCCCCTGCATAGCGGTTTGCGCCGGAGGGAGCACGAACCGGCGAGAGAGATGGAGAGAATTAAGAAATGGGAAGATAAAAAAGCGACATCTTCTCTTTTTAATGGGATGTGCAGTTGTTTGGATGAAATTGTGCAGCGTGATGGCCATAGCTACATAAATCATAGCTCCATAACTTTGGTAATGAAGAAACTGCACGGGAAGGAAAGAGAAAAATCCATTTAATGTCAAGGACGCAGTAGTGGGGGGTGCAGGTGTGTGTGCGCACTTCTATGTGTGTGTCTGTGTGTGTAAAGGGAGTCCATTTGATTTATGGGCCCAATCTTGAACAGTCCTTGGCAGGACTGTAATGCATAAAACTCTTATCTGCAGTGTGTGTCTCTGTGCTTGTCTGTGTGAGTCTTTGTCAACTTGTCCATACAACATTTAGTGTGTTTGTTGTTTCTAAAATACAACTTCCATGATAGATTCATTACCGTCTCTGAATCTTCCTTGGCTGTAGGTGTAACTGTAAAAGCTTAAACAATTTTTGTTGTTTGTTTATATTTAGCTTTATTGTTACTAATATTATCAGTTATATCTGTTTTTCAGACATATTTGTTTTTTCCTAGGAAACAATGAGCAAATGAAAAAGATGGCGAGAGAGAGAAAAAGACACAGAAATCCACAGCACTACAGGTAAGATGAATAGAATATCTGTTATTTAAATGAAAACCAAACAACTTTATGTATTTGTCAAAACAGCATTCCAGTAGGGCATTAGGCAGTATAAATACAGAACTCTAAGCAGAAATACAAAAGAATTAGATATAAAATGGGGTCTGAGGTTTCCAGACATTCAATTTCTTTTCCTTTCTTGCAGTCCAAACATAAGGATGTGTATATAAGAAAATGAGACAATGACAAACAAGACTAATGAAGATCTGTGTTTATGGCCCAAATAGCCGAGAGTGGCTTTGTCATCTATCCAAGACACTGGTTAGTTCACTTAAACTCAGTTCCTCCTGACCTGGTTGTGTCAGTTGAAATCGGGCTGTTGTATGACTCATACCCTTAAACACACATGCAGACACGGAGTACACACACAGCCCGCGAGCGCTTTCTAACCCGACCGTGGTAATTCAATGTAAATGAGTCGCATAAAAACGTAATAATATTAAAAGTACAAAGAGCTCACTACAAAGGGAGCAAAAGGTGTCTAACCAGAGCTTAAAGGAGTCATTACAGCATATTCATACAGCCATAATTCACTTCTCTGCCAAGGGTACAGCTACTTCTGCACTTTCTAATGATATTCTGCCCATATCTCTGCTCATTATGGGATTCATTTCACAAAAGTTCACATAAGTTGACCTGCATGTGACTATGTGTCATCGCACTGCTATGTGAGGTATGTAGGCTTTACCACGTAAATGACTTCAAAGTGAAACCACTGCTGTCTGGTATGCAGACCTTTTCTCTGGACTCTCCTTCATGTTCTGGTCTGACAGCCTGTGGTAAAGAATAGCCTGAGGCTGACATAACAATTAGCTTTTTTATGTTTTTAAAGGTGTTAACGACTCAACTGTACGCCTTTGTGTGAGTTGTTTATAAGAGGAAATGAATGGAATAAAGAGAATATTTTTTGTGGGGAAAATGTATTCATAGGATAATGCAAAAGAATTAATGAATTTTAATGACTTTGCTATGTTTCACACCAACACCGCCTCTCAGTAGAATTTGCATGTTCTGGAAAACCTGCCCAACTGCTAACAATATGTGAATCAGCTGAGTGCAGGTTTATGTCAGTAGTGCAGGTTTATTCTCACACCTTTTTTTTAGCAGAAATACAGGCGTAAAGAAGACAGTTCCATTGCTCTCGAATGACACAGAGATAAGAAGTTAGAATGAGCCAGCAAGGAGAGAGAGAAGATGAGCTGTCTTTCTCTCTCTTTCTCTGTGTAATGGCTAAGTTGGCAGTACAAACAGAAAAGGCAGAGAAAGTAATGATGTACTGTCCAAACACACACTCACAGATGCATGGTGCAAATCCACAATTAAACAAATTCATTGAGTCACACAAGCACACATTTGCTCAGTTCTTTATTAATTCAGTTTGCAGAGAGCAGCAGGAAGATGGTTTACCTCATCTGATGAAATAAACATCAGGGTCGCTGAGGGTGAGTTACAGAGCACAACATCTGCAGCATGTTTTAGTGTGTCCTGTACATAATTATAATGGGCAGTCCAAAATAAAAGCTCTCTTACAAAGTCACTGTTGTAGTTTATAATAGACAATTTTATAGACCTTATTCAAGATAGATGAACGTATTTAATTTTGTCCCCAAAACAATCTGAATTCTTTGTGGCATGGATTCAAGAAGATGCTGGAAAATCCCGAAGAGATTCAGATCCATGTTGACAAGGGAACGATAAAGCAGTTGCTTTGGATTTATGTGCTTCATGTTGTGAATCTGCTGTTCCACCACATCCCAAAGGTACTCAGTTAGACTGATAGCAGGTGACTGTGAAGCCCATTAGATTACACACTCATTGTCATATCAGTGCTGCTGGTTTGAGATGATGTGTCCTCTGTGACTTGATGCATAATCCTGCTGGAAGTAGCCATTAGAAAATGGGTAGACTGTGTCCGTAAAGGGATGTAACTGGTCAGCAGTCAGGTAGGCTGTAACATTTAATCAATGCTCAATTGGTATTAAAAGGCCTAATGGGCCAGGAAATAATCCCCGCATCAGTACACCGCTACCTACTCACACAGGGCAGGACAGATCTGTGGGCTTATGTTGTTTACACCAAGTTCTGACCCGAATGTTGCATCAGAATTTTATTTTGTCAGTCTTCTGCTGTCCAGTTTCTGTGACATTATTGTGTTGTGCATTCAAGGATGATCTTCTGCCTTGGGTAATTCTTGGTTATTTCTTTTACTGTGACCTTCCTGTTGCTGGACCCAGCCTGGCCATTCTCTTCTGCTCTTACTATCATAAGACATTTTGTCCCACAGAATCATCTCTCACTGAATGTTTAACCAGCAGTTTCTGATGCTCAAACCAGCCCCTCTGGCATCAACAATCATTCCCTGGTTGAAGTCATTTAGTTCACATTTCTTCCTGATTCTTCGTTTAAAGAACAGCCGCACCATATTGTCCTTGCCTGAATTTGCATGCTGCTGTGTGATTGGCTGATTAGATATCAATAATGGTCTAGTAGGCCATTATCTCACCTTATCTACAAAATGCAAAGTCAAACATACAATATACATTTATGCATGAACACCCATGTAACATTGGCATATTTAAGTACATCACACTAAGGTCATGGCGAAGTGACTGGATTGGCTAGCTCAATTGATGCGAATGACTTGACAGTGTAATGACAGGAAAATAACGTTAGCCTGGGGTCAGCGGACTGCAGATGGGCTGGTTCATTCCAAGCTAATGCAGCATTAGTCAGACAGTTAGAGAAATGGGCCAGTATCTGATCAGTGGCTTGATCTTCCATGGTGCACATGTCAGGCAATACCCACCTCTCCTGTAATGTGTTTAACCTCTTCATGCACTGCATTATGACTGACCCTGTGCTCTGACCCTCAGCACTGTGAGGATATTGAGATATCCGGTATTGAAGTATCTGTCTACATAGAAGAAGTATGTTGAATCAGACATTCATCTGTGTTGGCTCAAACGATTTATACTTGTCAAGTCTTCCCAAATAAGAAGCAAGATTATGCCATGCTGATATATCATTGAACAGTGCTGGGTAGATTACTTGATTATAAACTACATAACAACATTTGTAGTTAGTAACAATGCCTTAGATTACACGTAAATTGTCAATTTTTAATTATGTTTGTTATTATTCATTATGGAAAAAACGGGTCTATAGCCTAAGCTTTTTCAAGTTTGACCAAAAATATTTACTTGCAGTAGCCCCTGAGATTTTAAATTTTAAGTGTTACTTAATAACACATGTTCACAGTTCTCTGTTGGTAAATGGTCAAACAACATACAGGTTAACAACTACAATATTTCATCTTTCTAAGTGTTGATTGTTTTTATTTTATTTTTTATTTTTTATTTTTTATTTTGATTGTTTCATCTTAAAATGATTTATTTTGATTGTACATTTTCTATTAATTAGTTATAGAAGTAACTAAAAAGAACTATTGAACTATAGAAGAACTAAAATGTGGGCCATTTTCATCCCAGGAAATATCTTTGCTCAGGGGCTAGCAGTTCACATAAATTCATGCGAAGGTTTAAATGTCATCATTTCAACCGATCTGAGGTTAGTCATGCAGTTGTGTTTGCCGTCTAGACAGAGTTAAATCACCCAGCTCTCCTATCCACACATTAACCTTCATCAAAACATTTTGTGGTTATTTTCAAAGTTGAAGTACTTTAGAAATGA
>JAZGTK010019609.1:7500-11316 GCA_036877625.1 Ambastaia sidthimunki
CTGTAAGTGTTTTTTTAAATATGCAGTGTGACCTAACCTGGAAGTAGGTCAGCTGGACTCATTTGAATATAACTGCTTTAAATGAAAAGCCATGTAGCCTCACATAGTTTGTATTTGTGTGTCCATGAGAGTATTTGCACACAGTGATGTTGTGAATGCATTTTCTCACATACATTTAAATTTGTTGTCAGTCACAAGGTATCTTTAAGCTTACGTTTTTACCTCTGCTCATTTCCCTCCAGTTTTTTGGCTTCTTTATCTCTGATCATATTTGCAATCTTATAAAGTCTCTTTGTTTTTGGTGGGGTCTGGAGCTGGTGCTAAAGCCAGTGCCCAATCTAGAACTGTTCCTCACACTTTGAGCTAGAAAGATTGGCTCTGTTTGGCCATTGTACCTGATGGTCTTAAATCAAGAGCCTGTAACATCAGCAAAATTGATTTAAATGCTTGATTCAGCAAGCAAACACAAATTTCATGTTTTTTTCCCCCGATTGTAGGGTAATATGGTGAAGTTCATAGTAAGTAACAGCAACATCATTTGGTACTCAGACTGGTTTTCAAAAGAGCTTCGTAGATTCTTAGGCTGAGCACCAGCTACCAAACAAAAGCACCATTTTGTTGGAAAGGGCTATCATTTTTTTTAAATACTCTTTGTTGCTTTATCTTACAGTTGGTGTCAGAAATAATGGTGTTGATTACAGCTGTGGCACAGTAAGTTGAGCACTTGCTCCTGACACATGAAAGAGGTGTAATGGTCACAGGGGTGCAGGATGTATTCCGCCCTTTTCTCCAAAAAGGAAATAACAGCTCGGGGCTGCATTCATACTTCATACTCATATTTTGAGCAGTGTTTCACATGACCCCCTCACATTCTCTTTTCTTTAAGTTTGTTTCTGAATAAAATTGTCCAGTGGAGCCACATCATTTAATCTGATTTGGCCGATAGACATGCTGGGCGATAGAGAGGGAAATGTTTAAACTTTCTCTGCGGCCCAGCCCACCTCCCACACACCCCCACGCTCAGCCAAACTTAAATTTGCATTCCATACAAACAGGTGTGACATCCATCCATCTGCTTCCAGTGAAACATGAAAATAGATCAGTGTTTTCTTGCTAAAGGAAATGAATGCACTGTGACTGCTAAAACAGTAACACTCGGCACTGCTGGATGGAGCAAAACTACACCCTGGAATGGAATGGAGAACACTGGGTGGCAAATAAAGAATGCGTCTTTCAGTGTGTATTAGTTTGTGTGTGTGGCTGTTGAAAGAAAATCATTTTCATCAAAATTCATATCTTTGGTACTTTGGTTAAACCACATTTGTCCTTGATATATTGGACATATAGTGCATATAGTTCTTCAGATTGCTTTTGCAGTGCAGATGTGCAAGAAAGAGAAATGATTGCATGTTATTGTGTTTGTGTGTGTGTTTTCTGAGCTATTTTTGGAGTACTGCGCTGAGGTATGTGCAGTTATCTGCAGCAGCATGTGCGCCTGAGTTGTCATTTGTTAAAGCCATTGTACGTTTTGAGCAACTTTACAGAAGATGATTCTTTCATACGATCTAGATCAGGAAATGAAAGAGATATTGCTCCCTATCACAAAAAACACAAACAAATGGAGGAATCTGAAATGTGTTCCAAAATGTCCATGTGTGCCAAATGCAAAAACATTTTTTATTCAGTATTTTTAGATTCATGTGTAGGTACAGAATTGGGGTAAAGAGTTACTCTAGTTTTTTTAAAGCAAATTTTTCCATTCTTCTCATGACTGGCATAGTTGTACCTCCTGTGTCAACTCGTTGAAAATAAGCCCCAAAAGATTTGCTTCAATGTCACAGGACGACCTGTCCTTGGTTAAAGGTTGTAGAACTTTAAATTTTAGATTTGCAGCTGTGTTCAAATAACTTTACAGCAAAGTGTATTATATGAAGTTGCCATAATATCCATAATTCATTACATTATCACTCATTCAATTGATGTTTTTATACAAATTACAGCCTACTTATTGGAGTACAGCCCCCCTGGAGCATCCTGTGGTTAAGTGTTCTACAAAAGTGACTTATTGGTCACCTTCTTCAAGGTTTGAACGTACTACTTATCAACACATATCTTTGACCATTAAGCTACAGAACCACATATATGATAACGTGGTTTGAATTTGATTGCCTAGCATTTTAATTTAATGGCAATAATTTTGCCTGACAAATAGGAATTAAGCTTCACATATTTAGAAAAGAAGCGCCACGGGTCGTCTGAAGAGGAATTCTGTTCAGTGCTTGCTGTGCATTCCATGGATAATAAAATGATGTTGTAATGAGTTTGAGCAGGTTGGACCCTGTTGGTATCTGGCTGTATTTAAAACAGGTGCAGATGTATAACATTCCTCTTGTCCTAATTAAGAGTCTCACCACAGTAAACACTTGCTGAAACTAAGAAAAGTGTTACTGAAGACCCTTTTAAGTGACCTTTGTATATTTTATATAGCAGAAGACAGATCAGTGATTATTTAGACAAAGAATCAGTGTGTATATAAATCAAGCAGGAGGCAGATTTAAACATTTATATTTATCTTTATGTCTAGAAGGAGTCATGAATTTTTATTTCTTGTTTATTATAACTAGAAGTTTTTATGAATTACTGATATCTCCTGTTATCTTTTCATTCTGGTTTTAATGGAAACTTTCTTATTATCTATATGTAATAACTTAAGACTTTTTAAGCTGTTTTTTCAGCTGTCTGTTTTGAACTCATTGACCTCACAGTGATAAGAATTCCAGACAGTTTTTATAATCAATATATACTATGGGTGAATGTATTTGTCCTGGCCTGCTGGTGAGCACTGATACAATTGTAGTGTTGGGTAATGATATATTTCCACACTTATACAGAGACATATTTATGTGTATTTTGCTTCATTTCCCATTAAAATGGCAAAGCCAAACAATATTACCATATTAATGTACCATGGAAATAACAAGTACTTCGATTATAACAGGCAGAGAAAACCTCTCAAGCATGCGATATTTTCCTGTACGCATCATCTACTCCATTGGGTGAAATGTGCCGCATTTGACCAGAACACATTGTGTGGGATAATGATTTGACCTTCAGTTTTGAATCTGACAAATTAAGTGTAAGCAATACCAACCTAGAGATTTAACATTAACTTTGCGCCTCATAATCAGACTGCCAAAAGTTAATGGGTTTTTACACAGAATTGGATTAAAAATGGCAAAATTAGCATATGTATTTCCAAAATTACAAATGGACACCTGTCAGTCATGTAAATACGCAATGTAGTAAGGTCATGTGACAACAGTCTAGCTGCATATTATAGTTATATCTTAACCTTATTGTTTTGTGTTTAACATATTATTATTTAAAAAAAAGTGCTTCGATCTTTAGTGTGAGTTGATCCGAGAGCTTCCATAACTGTTAAGTTCTTCAGTACACAAAGCTTAGTGTTATAGACCGGGACCAGGATCTAAGCTCAGCTGTCTGCCTTAGCATGGTGTGTTTAGAGTGAGCCTCTTGTTTCTGCTCCCCCCTTTTAGAGCAGCTGTCAAGATCTAGGAGAAATAGCAAATTCAAGGCAAGAATATATAAGCAGTGAAGAGTGACAGGTGACGTGCACACATTCATGCATAAAGTGGTCACGTATGTGATCATGTAATGGTAAACACAAGATGATTCACACAAAAGCAGACAACTGCTTAAACACAATGAATCATCTTATATCTATCTATCTATCTATCTATCTATACTGTATATACTGTGTATATATATATATATGTATATATGTGTGTGTGTGTG
>JAZGTK010019610.1:0-11316 GCA_036877625.1 Ambastaia sidthimunki
TCTGCACAGTTTGTTAGGTTAAATTGATTATTGTAATGTATCATTTCTGTAGTTTATTTTTAACTACAGATCTTTCTATCATGTTTAAGTTTTTTATTTATGTTTTTGTGTTGTACAGGTTGTGCATTATTGTGCTGTGGTGCCCATGCAGGCAGCATGAGTTTGCGTCTGACTTGCACCATTCTCACTCACCTGTCTGTTTCTCTCCACTGTAATTAAAAAAGGTTAAAATGATACCTGATATCTAAACCCATGTGCTTGTTATATTGCGCCTTACTACACAGTATCAACAGTGACACTGTTGCAACACAACACACAATAGCATTAGTGAAGCAAACATTGACAACACAGCCACTTACCCTAGTGCAAAAGATCACTAACTGAAATGTTTTCACAAATGTTACATTTTAGATAAAGTTTTGATGATGTTGTGGGCTGGTTTTATCAACAGTTGTTTGTTTTACTAATGCAGCTATGTTTCCCCCTCCAGGGTGACTGGCTTGTGCATATTGGGGCTAAATACAAACATCTCGGCTATGACTGTAACCTCTGTTCCTTGATGGAGAGAACAAGACATGTTGATCATGTGACACTAAGACCCCATACATACAGGTAAAAAAGAAAATGGTGTGCACCCTTCAGTTAGGTTTTGTGCTGAGACCATGCAGTGATCAGTTCAGCATTGTGGCATGAGGCACACAATATCTCGTTCCCTACATCAGGGAGAGACACTTTTTCTGTCACTCTCTCGACATTGTATCAGAAGAATCGGCTGGGGGAGCCATTGTCAAGAGCATTGGGTCTGAGAACCAAGTCTATTTGGGTCTGAGAACCAAGTCTGGTTGGGCCAATATGGCGCAAACAACAGGACTTGATGCTTCTCCTCCCTGACTGTGCACAGTACCTGTGCAAAAAAAACTCACTGGGGGAACACATACTTGTGAAGATTCTGTGGTCAACTGTGGTCTAAGGCATCAGTTCCAAGGAGTACCATAGTGGGTAGTGTGAGGCTTCCAGGTAGGCGAACAGGTCCACCTGTGCCCCACTGAACTTCTCCCAAATGAGCTGAACCATATAGGGTGGTGTCTCCTCAGAGAGTAACCTGTCACAGGAGCGCATCCGCTGTGCTAGTGAGGTCCCCAGAAGTGGCATCAAACTCAGGGGAACTACCTCTCCTGATGATGCCATATGACCCAGGAGCTGCTGAAACATTTTTGACTGGGTGCACTTGTTGAGATTCTTGAGGGCACACTTGAGATTCTTTTGAAGTAATAGTGTTTAATATAACTTCATCTAGTGTAAATGATAAATCAAGTTCTATAAGTGTAAATGCTAAATACACCTATTCTATACAAATTAACTTCCTTCAAAGTGCCATCTCTAATTACTAATTCGTTTTACTAATATACATCTTATAATAAACAATAACATTTGCAATAATACCATGCATTATGTATTCTATGTGTTATACATATTTCATTATTTTCCTGTTGTTTGTGTTTTTCTTTTTATTAAATGTAAAGCAGATTTAAAACAATGCAACATTGCAAAAAAAAACATATAAATAAATTTGAATTGAATTTAGTCCAAGTCCATGCAGAAACTGAGATACTCTGCACCTGGGAGAGTTTGTCTTTTCCCAATTGACCAGAAATCCCAGTCCGTCCAGATGCCTGTGGAGCATGAGATCCCTGTGTGCACACGGTGCTGTAAATTGTGACGGAAGTTTTTGGTTAATGATGGTTCACATGAATGTGCCGGCAGCAGAGATAATTGTCATTAATTGACAGGGAATTGGTTTGGCAGTTGACATCTCCATGCTCCCCATCCTCTTGGCCTAGGTGAAGCTTTCATATGTAAATAACTATACTGTGAGCTATACAAATGCAAACCAGGGTAGTGAGGGGACGTACTCACTGATCAAGAAGTGGTACTTCTGTAAATTGTGGGGTAATTACTCCAATGTAAAGACAATATGGTATAAAAAGATCAGTCTTAGTTTAATTATACACTCTTAAATTGTAGCTTGAATTTTGAATTGAGTCTAATGCACGACTAATTACTTTGTGTGCCACTTGAAGACACATGCAGTGAATTAATCCTACTGTATATATCAGTGCAGGTTTATACAGTAAGTAAAGGTAAAAAGAGCAGTTTTAGACAGAACTCAATATACCTCAATATACTCGAATAAAGAAAATCTACTCTTTCATCAAAGGCTTTTATCAATCCACTTGACAAAGGTTTGATGGTTATGGTTCTTGGCAGACACTTTAATCCAAGTCAATTTACAGAATACAAAATACTTCACATTTTAGGCAACTAGCATAAAGTATGAAGCAAATGAACCCAAACAAAAGAAACAGACTCAAATGAGTAAAACCTCATAAGACAATAGTCAGAAAACCCCATAGACCTCCTAGACCTCAACCACTGTGCATAGTGACTGTAGCGACTTCCTCTGTTGATTTGCTTAAACACACAGTGGCTGTGTTCAACACACAACTTCCAGCAATGTGCTCAATAGGGAGAAATAATGCTGGACATGAGATGACAGTTCCCCACAAACTCCAAATTTCTTTTTCTATATAAATGTCTGTCTGGATGGAGATGAAGCAAGAAAACTTAGCTGGCTGTGGTTTTGCTGGAGGGTCAACGGTGGGTTCCTCAAAACTGTTTCCACACCACTTAGCATACACACATGCTGACCTTTCTGCTTTAGATCCAGCAATGTTACATTAAGATTTGTTAGTCTTTTACATGTCTTGGCAAAACAGTCAATCTCAGTTATACAATTTTCAGGGTATGATAATACATTGCCAACACTTAATTTCAGAGGAGTCAGAACAGAAATCGTTCTGCTAAAACAAGGAACTGGCAAATTCAGCACCATATTCAAGTCCACGACAAAAGATGGTGTCTCTGCTGAAGCTGCCTGATTATCTGGTTTTTAATGTCCTGTTGTTGTTATTAAACTGGAGTGTATTCTATAAAAACACTCAAATGAAAAGCACCAAATGAATAAATTGGTCCATAGTTCAACATGTACTCTTTCAAATGAAGATGTAAATGCATGTTGGGCATATAGTGCAATGTGCCAAAAAGTTCAACAAATTTTGAATGTCTGCAGGTATCGATCTGCTAATTTCAGCGTATTGATGGAAATGACTCTGGAACTGAGGATGATACAAGCCGGCACAAAGTCAAACCACATGTCATAGTGTCTGCTGTTAATAAGCCTCTTCAGGCAAAACATGGAGTAAATGGTTGTTCATTTTTTTCCACGGATCTGCTGTAAAACCTGTAAAGCCTGATGAAATTCATAGGAGAATTTCACCAACATAAGGAAGTTTTTTTACCCTAGTTTAAAGTTTATCAAGCTTATTTGCTGTTAAAATTTGTAATTTTGTCCATAATCAAAGACATTTCTTTTTGTACCAAGGAGATGCACCAGATCTCTGACAACAAAAAAATCGGATGGCATCAAATTATCTTAAACTGAAAAGTTCTGCTCATTTATCTCCATGTTCATGTTCAATTATTTTTGTTCTGCCTTTCCTTAATTTAATAAACCAGCATTCCATATGTGATCCTTTCCTAAGTTTATGTCACTCCAAAGCGTTTGGAGCTCATCAACATATATAACAATAGGTTTAAGACATTAACACATTTGGCAGACGCTTTTATCCAAAGCTACTTACAGTACATTTAAGTTATACATTTTTATCAGTACATGTGCTCCCTGGGAATCGAACCCACAACCTTTGCACTGCTAACGCAATGCTCTACCAACTGAGCTACAGGAACACAAGAATACACTTATAGTCAGTGATGGCTTTTTAGGTCAGGTGTTAGTCCGACAAGAGTTATAAATGCTTAAAACAAATCATCACAACAGTGTGAAACAACCCAAAACTATCCTGATCATGATGACTGGATGTCTGGCATGTCTGGTCCACCGTCCATTGTACATTGTCTATTTTTGGACATCTTTTTCAAAACTTTTTACAGTAATTACAGTTTTTATTATGAGCGTAACAGTTTATTGTCACAATGTTCATAATAACACAGCTGTCTTTTCCTCTTTGGTTTGGGGAGTTATATCCTTCAAAGACGTAAGACTATTTTATTTAGGAACATTCCTGTGTTTAAATGATCTTATTGTTAGTTTTTCCTCGATATATTTCCTTGAATGTGATGAGCCTTGACCAAGGGTCGAGGTCACGGTGATCCTGTAGGTTTATCCAATCAAATACTAGGTCATAAGCAGTAAGGAAGAGTGTGCGAAACCAACATATAAAAACATATAAACAGTGATGTTACCCTATTCCAGCACTCTCTTACTGTTTTTATTCTTCGCTGTCTGCAACAGCTGGATGTTGCCTCACCTTCAGCACCAGCGAGACTCTTCATCAGGGACATGGACTGAGTCATTAAAACACTTACAGTCCTACAGCAGAAAATACGGTTCTGCTGGCAACTATCAGTGGGCTCTCTCGTCAGATGAGTGAGTTTGCCGCTGATGTCTTCTGGGAGTTTAAAGCAATAAACAAGAGATTGCAGTCTCTGGAAGAACGACTGAGTCAATGTGAGTCTAATGGCTGCTTGACTAAGGAGTTTAAGAGGAAGAGACGGCTGCATAATACCAAAATTGCAGTAGTTCCTCTAATGAAATCACAAATACTAAAATGTGTTGGCAGATAAACCAGTGTAAGTTTGTTCACAAAGTAATTTTTTGTCCAGCTCCTGAGTGCCTTGACGTGGTGGACCTACAGGATGGCTATGGCGTACCCATCATTCAGCCGCAAAATGCAGAGGAGGCGGTGAAGGATTTCACCGCAGACCAGCGCTTGTGTGCGTGGTGGGGGAGTGGAAGGTCAGAGGGGGCTGGGCTGGCAAAAACACTTTAATGGGGGCCCCCACATCACCCACAGTGTTCACTGATTGGCTGTTTGTGTATGTGAACACATTCGACCAAGTCGGGAAGCAGCTGCAGTGGCTGACATCTTTAAGAGAAAAGACGCTACATGCTCATAGGCATGTTTTAGCAGTGAGGAAATGTTGCCTCCAACCACCAAGACAAGTGCCAACCAAAACTCTTACATTTAGATGGAAATTTGCTTGTTATAAACACTGCTGGATGGCTTCAGCTGATCACAGAGATGATAAATATTGCTCCTTTTATTAGAGAAAGTCACATACTCCAGCTCCAAAGAACAAAAGCTGAATGAATTGTGCATGCCATCTTTATTTATTTCATTGGCCTTTTTATATTTAGGTCAGAGATAACAGCCTTTTAAGGACAGACCCCTGGTGTCACATCATCAACACAACATTGAGTAAGTGACAGACAGGGAACTAATAATACAGTTCACGGAACCATGGCTTCTTTTGTGTCAACATGATCCTTGGTACCAGGATACATGCAGAGCAAAAAAACATGATATGATAATTGTGAGGTTTCAAATCGAGAATCGGACTAATGTTACATTATCAGCCCAAGAGAGTCTTCTTTATGTGTTCACTGATAAAAACATGCATTTGTGTTTGTGGTGGCTTTTAATATTGCTTTGGAAAACACCATTATACCATGACCACTGGTTCCTTTGGTCCTTTATTTATGTTACTGTTTTGTGTTTCAATAGGATGGATATTTTTATGTAAAAACTAGGCATCTCTCAAGTCTGTCTCTCAATTTGTTAAAACAGGAATATTTATTGAAAGTGACAGTTATTGGAGGCCAAGCCCCTATTGCTTTATTATTTTTTCTTTATGATTAGTGTTGCTTGTGAAGGATAGCATTTTTTTAAATTCATCTTTGCTTAACAGTTATTATATCTCAAACTTCAGAAAGTCGATCAAAAATTAGTTTAGAGGCTGTATCTCGGCCAAACTTTGATTGATCAACACGAAACTTTATACACTTCATGATCTGAGGACACATGCCAAATTTGGGAACAGCGCCACCTATGAGTCACCTTGTTCTCTACGGATTATTTGGGTCATGAGGAATCTGTCTTTATGTACTAAACTTTCATCCTTATGGATTAGAAATAGGTATGTTTTTTTGGTTGTTCTGTGTTCATTCTCACCGTATGTTCTTTTATTTTGAGTTAAATCTCACATGTACCTCTGAACCTGTCTGTGTTTGTTTCTCTGGTTCTGCATTACACTGATGTGGACCCGGTAATCATTGCTTGCAGCTATATTTAGGGGCCAAGCCCCGAAGGGCTGTAACTCCATATTGCTTTTGTATTTTGTCTTTTTTATTATTATTATTGTTATTATTTCTGAATTGGAGTCTATGTCAGCCCAATGAACAGAACATAGGAAAATTATGATTATCTGGCTTGGCTCTGATAATCGTTGCTTGCAGCTATATTTTTTATTATAATTGCATTCGTTTTACAACATGTCTGGCACAAAAACAGAAAAAGTAAAACATGTTTTACAGTGACTTTTATCCATTACCAAAAAGAAAATTTTCCTTTCCAGAAAATAATCCTTTAGAATACTCACCACTCACAATTGCAAAAGTTCATTCCACTGTTATTTGTTAGATACATATTCCACCTCTCTTTTTCCCAATTGATCCCAGCCCTTACCACACTGTAAAAAACAACTTCTTTTGCCATATTTATGGCATGAACCACTTTGAGACTCTCAACAGTTAATAAAGACATGGCTTGTCTAATTTTATTCAAATTAAACCACTTGGCATAAACCCCTGAAATGGGTTTGAGCCTTCACATGCAATTACATAGTTAAATCAGTTCAATTAAAATCAAATCAATCAAAACCTTCTATTCATAAACCGATTACAATCTTAGTATATACATATATACATCTATCATACATACAGTATATACTATACATGTTATAATGAACAATAAAATTTGCAATAATACCACGTGTTCTGTATTGTGTTATACATATTTCATAATTTTCCTGATTTCTGTGCCTTTCATTGTGTGCAAAGTTTCTTTGAAACAATGCAATGTTGTAAAAAGCCCTATATAAATAAATTTGAGTTCAATTGAACTGAACCAAATTAAAGCCTTGCCTGGTCTAGATGTTCGACTGAGACGTTTCTATCCTCTTTTTTTTATTAGTTAATCTTTGTGTTTCTTTTTATATCAGGAATGGGCATTGGTCCCACCTCCACTTCCATTTGGGCTCTTTTCTGTTTCTCATCTGGTTCTCTTCTAACACTGTTCAAGTGCTATTATGAGTCTGCGCGGAAGCTGATATTGACTTGCTGTCCATCGGTATTATAAATACCCTAACAGAAGCAGTTTAACTCATATGTCATTTATTGGATTTACAAAATAGCAAATTTATCAACCTGGCTGAGCGTGCACTTGTAACCGTATTCATTTAGAACCATTAAGATTAGAGTCACTTATTTATGCCGCAGTATATGCCGTTTACAGTAAAAAGCCTTTCAATATAGTTAAAGACAGTTCTATGTCCATTTGGACACGTCAGTTTTGACATTTAATCCCAGGGGAAAGACACAATATCAGATTTGTAGACTTGGAAGAAAGTAATACAGGAGTAATACAGGCCTGCAGACTTGCTTTGGGAGACAAGCTTGGTCTCTAATTAAATCACTTCCTAGTTCTGTTGTTGTTATTGTTGTTTTTTTCTTTCTTTCCATATCTCAGCTGTTGACAATCTGTTTGCTGCTGACAGTAAAGCAGATTTGGGTTAATGGAGACTGGCCCTCGGGCCCCAGTGTATGCTGGGTATTTTCACACCTGCCTGAGACACAAACAATATCACTGTCCAACTTAAATGACATCCTGATTCTGAGAAAATTCCTAAATTTATTGCCATATTATCGCATATATCATAATTATGTTCGTCTTCATGTGACATTCATGAGCTGCTTTTGCATGTAATTAACCTATTGCACATTAATTTAACATTCATTCTAACCACAATCAGCAGCTCCACTGCTGTAAAATCTAATGTAAAGCTGATAGCTGTGTGTTAGAACATGGTAGATGATTTCAGGTTGATCTAAGATGGTCATTAGTTTGATGGACATAAGCAACTAATCATCTACCATCTTAATGTTTTCTCAAACATGAATGACCAGCAAGAACTAAGAACTTGTCTGACAAACTTATGATTAGTTATATTTAATTCATCTTGCTTTTCAGATTAAAATTAAACGGATTAACACTTTTTTTTCAGACTTAAAGTTATGACCAGTCTTCGGTGACTTGTAAGACCAGTTTAGACAGTTTGTACAATTGGCCATAGAATGGGGCAGTTAAAACAGCACTACTAGACTGTGAAACCATCTTGAGGTGGTCAAGACAAGTTTTTGACCATGTATTGACCAGCTGAACCATTTTTGGCAAAAACATTCCTTTCAAAAAACCAAGCATTTTCCCCCTGCAGGTTGTTTATTTCTTTTCTTTTTTTGTTACTCTGAGCCACTTCTACATGATAATAGTCACATCTCAGGAAGTCATTTTATTTTCACCTTACGTCTGGCAAAGACAGCAATTCACAAGTTCACCACAGCCCTTGACATTCACACCAGCAGCCAGAGGCAGTCCACACCTTCACTTTGTCCATCCATCACTTCTCTAGGGGTTGAGATGGAGGGATTTTCAGCCCACCAACCACCCCCAACCGCCAAGCAATTGCTTTCTATCTAAAGTGGTGGGGATCAAAGCACTGTATATATCAAAGCGTATTAAATCTTCCTCCTTCCACTTCTATAACAAGGAGATGAAGAAAGAGAGCACACGTTCTTCATCTGCTTGATCTAAATGTGGAATCCAGGAAAACCCCAGAAGAAAATCGTCCACTCATGGGAATAGTTGAGATTGGTTGAGAGAAGTGGGAAGTGGGGAGGGATGGCGTAATAGTATGTGCTTCTGTGAGATGTGCTAATTGTTCAGAATGAAACTAATAAATAACCCATAAAGCAGGGGATGCCCTGATGGTAGTAAGAACAGTGATTTCAGTAAACACAGATATGCTGCAAAGATATCAATGGAATTGTGCATCATTTGGAAAGCATAGTATTCTATTCTAGACATATTTGCATCTGGTAAACATCTTAAAGGGACAGTTCACCCAACAATCAAAAATCTATATTATTTACTAAACTGTTTGTTGTTTTTAACCTTAATATAGGTATGTGCTTCGCCCTACTGTGCAAGCACCAATAATAATAATAATACGTTTAAATCATACAAGGGTATGTATCTTTGTCAAGCCAACATCATAACAAGAAAGAAAGTCAGTCATACACTGAGTAACTGAGAACAGATTTTTTTCTTTTTGCGGTGAACTGTTCCTTTAAAAAGAGAACATGTACATACATTCTAAATCATAATTGTCCAAAAAATGTTCATTTGGACAGAATCTATTTTGATACTTGCTAACACGTTAGCAGAACATGTTCACAGTTAATGTGGTTACTCTGCTAGGACATCTGTGCTACCTGGACAATTTCACAGTAGTTAAGGAAAGTACAGTTACTTCTTAAAAAAGCCTTGATCAGTTGTGTTAAGATTCTACTGTACCTAGTTTGATGTTTATATATAATGCATTCATACAGAAATGTACTTTTAAATATGTGTGCACTTTTGTGGCCATTGTTTATTATCTGGGATGCTTAAAATCTGTTATTTCATTGTTGTGGCCACAGTTTCTACAGTTCACAGTGCCTGTACCTTCACAAAAGGTCCTGGAAAACCAGTGACGGCTTAGACGGCTTTATAAATCAGCTTTATAAATCAAACTTTACAGAGAGCTAGACATCCCTGAACAGAACAAATGGTCAGTTCCAAAATATAGAGAGGCATTTTAAGACATCATTGGTATACTTCAAAATCAATGATGTTCCAATAGTTACATTTATGTATTTTACACATTTTTATCACTGGGAATTGAACCCACAACCAGCAGAGCTGCAGGAACACATGGTTATGTAATGCTACTATGTTGGCATCATGACATTTTGTTTAATCCAACTTACTATAATGCACTGCAATGAGTAAGATGTAAGATGAGATGAATGTTAATTATATAATATAAACTTATGTTTCATTGGAGAAAGTAAATTAGCAGTGTCCAGTCTACTTTGTGAAGCCCAGTTTATGTGGCATGCAGTGTTCCTGCCTATGTAGAGCATTTCATGTCAGTTACTGTACTTATAAGGCTCCATAACGAGTAGTTATTGCCTTTGAAGGCAACTGTCTATACAGTAAGTAGACAACAAGGCAGCAAATTAAGTTTTTGAACAAAGCTAAACAGCTTGACCACAAATCGTTATTTTCTCTGATCACACTGGTATATTGGATTAAATATATAAGGATGTGCAGGCTTGTAAACTTATGCATGCCCTACCCCATCTGGCTGATCTATTTCACCAGCATCCCTTGCATTTGTAAATGCTGTACACTTGCTTATGTACCTGATGTTTCCTTATTGGATATAGTGGTTTGTAAACTTTTGCTTTTAAGATATTAAAAAAATCACTACTGATGAGGTTTCTTTAGGGAAAAGGGCATTGCTATTCAGCTTGCATGTCTACTATTGAGCCTTGCTGGTATTATACTGTAAACAAAGATTCATGTGCCTTTAATCTTCAACAAACAGAAACAATATTTTACTGTAAGCCTACCACTGGCCTTTAAGGACAGAGCAATTGTACTGTAGAGAGAGGTCAAATGTTTTTTTCCAAGAGTTTTAAGGACATCCACCAAAGAATGTGATTTCTATAAAAGGGCTTTTGACAGGATGCTGATAGAATCTTAAGATTAGAAATGCTTCTACAACATTCCCCTCCCTCCAGCCTTCCTCTTGCTGTTCACCAGCCGCCACAAGAAACTGCTCTAAAGTAAATTTATAACTGCCACTTCAGCAGACAATCATGCTATCAGTGAATGCTAACTGTCTATCACTTTGGCCCTGGGAGTGCAGTAGGCTCTAGAGTAAATCTAACTAGACCTAATTGATGTGATGTTGTGAAGGTTTAGGCCCTCAACTAGACCCTCTTTATCGGCTACATACTGGCTTTTCTTTGTCAACACCTCACTTTCATTCTATTTTTTGACAATCTTTCTATAATAGTCTGAACTCTCTCCCACTCTCTTTGTCTGGTTTTATTGTCCAGAGAAAATTATATTACTAAGATGAGGTTGCTCTCTGTAACGTCAAGCCCTGATCAGCCTCGCCAGCAGAGGGAGCCCTCACCGGAATATTGACTGTTACTCCCTCTGCTTCCTGTTTGCTCATTTCCTGTTGCTCATTTCCTGGTTTATCCACTATTTAAGCAGCATACTC
>JAZGTK010019611.1:0-11316 GCA_036877625.1 Ambastaia sidthimunki
CATAGCAACACTTTCTATTTTAAAATTAAGTGGACTATTTAGGGCCCAAGCACTAAAAGTGTGAAAAGCCCTGTTGTTTTCCTTATGATTTTAGTTTTTTGTCAGATTAATATTTTTTTCAATCATTTGGGGCATTTTGGGCCCCTAAACATGGTCAAAAAGTCACAAAACTTGACACACGTGTCAAAGGCATCAACCGTTAGGCTCAGGCAAAGGCTGGCACATGGGAGGGGCAGGTGCAGCTTTGTAGCACCCCTTATACAGTGTATTGGTCTTGTCAATCCTTTAGGACCTATTAGCTCCTCCCCAAGAAGTCAGCCATTTTTACTTTATTTAACACACATAATGATGTTAGTGTAATGTTTTAAAAACTAAGCAATAATGTTAATACTAATAAATACTAATACTAATAAAGTTCTTAGAATGTAATAATATACTAAAAACAACACTTGTGAAACACAAAATAACACAAAGTAACACTTTTAACATTTTTGTTACTTGATGGAAACTTTAGGGAAATGTTTTTACAACCTAAAATTGTTAGCTAGGTAGTGACTGTATATTTGACCTTATAAAGCAAGTGACAAAAACATTAATTGACAGTGTTGATTTCATCATAACAGTTGCATACAAAATTGCAATTAACCCTATTGTATTTATTTAAAACCTGAATTGTGATGCCAGCAGTAAACATCTACATCTGTCTTTACCCTAGCATTTCCCTCTGGTAACATTAAAAAATGACTGATTACTTGCACTGGCTTCATTTTATACTAATCATTATGAGTCATACAAAATTAGTATACAAACTTAGTATATATAAAAATTATAATGGCACCATCTAGACTAGCCGGAAAAGACTGATTAATCTGGACAAAAAATACTACTCAGATGGACAAAACAAACACTAGAGCAGATGGAAGCAGAAAAACAGTCTCCATTAAGTGGGCTATAAACTCATCCAAAAGCTTCTTCACTGTCAGGACAAAGTTCAGCAATAGTTCATGTTGAAGAAAAAGAAATATCCTACTATTAGTGTCTTTAGAAATCTTCTGTTTCATCAGTCTTAAACTTAAGTTTAACGTTTAGTCTACTGAACTCTGTATTCTTCTGTATACAGAAATCTTCTGTTTCATCAGTCTTAAACTTAAGTTTAACGTTTAGTCTACTGAACTCTGTATTCTTCTGTATACAGAAATCTTCTGTTTCATCAGTCTTAGACTTAAGTTTAACGTTTAGTCTACTGAACTCTGTATTCTTCTGTATACAGAAAGCTTCTGTTTCATCAGTCTTAGACTTAAGTTTAACATTTAGTCTACTGAACTCTGTATTCTTTTGTATACAGAAATCTTCTGTTTCATCAGTCTTAGACTTAAGTTTAACATTTAGTCTACTGAACTCTGTATTAAGTCATTACATTTTTCCCATTGAAAAGTATTCCTTAGTTTGGCCTCTGATTTTCCTAATTTACTTCACTGCAAAACAGATATGTAAATCACTGCATTGAAATCAACCTTTTTTAGCAACTGTATGCCAATTATTTCCAGTGAGAGTTGATTAGTTCTGGCAATGTGAGTGACAGTGACTGTTGGTTATAGAATGTGAGCATGTCCAGCTGTTCAACGAAATTTATTTTTCACTTGTTTTACAGACTGTTCACACATTGCTAATACAAAACAATTAATATGTAAAACTTCTTACATATCCCAATAGCACCAACTTCATAGCCCCAAACAAGGTTGGGGAGTTTTTCTTTCTATTAAAAGGCCAAACAGTTTTTTTTGCAACCCATTCAATCAATAAATCCAACATGTTATATGATTACATTTCTTCCATGTGATGGCTGAAGGAGATGTGATACCAGCTGAACATGGGGATGATGCTACTTTCAGCTTTCTTCACTGACTATATAATGGAGTTGAGTCTTTGCAAGTGTCAGTTTAGAAAACAATCTGTTTGCAGCAGTGAGTCATCACTATTTTCAGTGCATGCCTCCTCAGAACAGAGAGATTCCTTTGCTATTGATAAAGTTTATATTCAGCACAACAGACATTGCTTAGTTTCAGCAACAGTGCACACATACTGACATACTGTAAGATGCTTTCTTGCAAATCATAGCTGGATCTTAAATGGTAGAAAGTCCTCTTACTTTTAAATGACAGCTGGAGAGCATGCCTGAAATGAGTTTCTTAAACAGCTTCTCTGGTAGTGCAATGTACAGTAGATCCCTTGTTTCAAAATCCATATTAATCCCGCAAACAAAACTGGTTGGCTGGACAGTATTTGTTATGTCTGTTGTTTCATAGCAGCCCAAAGAGAAAAAAATATATAATGTGCCATGTCTTTAATTAAGTCAGGGCACTCTGAGACAAAATGACATTCTTGAACCTTCTTTATTTGTCTGGGGCTATCAATGTTGCAGTTTCGACAATGCATTTCTTCTTAAATTCTCCCTCTGAATGAACAGACAATTAACTCACTCAACACATAACATACTGTATGCATAAGCTAGCACATATGTAAAAACTGACATATGTGTTAGGCTTTACACTGCAAAAATTGAGCTACATGTGCTGATTATGTTGACATTTCATTAGACCCAAAACCTAAACTTACATAAACATAAAACTATTCTCTTGCTGCCTAGCAAGCACTGCTGTTTCTGTCAGCAAATTTTATTTTCTTTGTTGTTTCTCAACAAAACAAACATGCACTGAGAGGCCAGTCCTAAGCAGACATCTTAGCTGATGTCTGGGAGGTGTCTCTTATCTTATTAGCAGCTGGGTGCTAAGTGCAAAGCTTTGATGTCAAAACAACACCTGAAGTGTGGAAAGGACCCTTATACTGCCCAATGTAAACAATGACAACAATGATCAGAACAAATGGCAATTCAGTTAACAGAGAAATGGTACATTTTACAGCTTTTAGTTTTAGGTCTAAATTTACTTTAACTAAATTTAAATCAAACTCAAATCTTATAAAAGAACAACAATGATGATATTGTAAACTGCAACTTTTAATCAATGTATTTACTCTTATGATCTTGTGAAAATGTCCAATACAAGAGAAATACAAAAACAATTTTAAGGATATTGTTTCACATATTCATATAACATGATACCAAAATGGTAATTACAAGCTACATGAAAAAATACCAAAATATTACCATTATATCATAAAAGTTGTTTGAGCTTATAATGTTCCCTTTTAAATATCTAGACATTGTTACAAACTTAACTTTCAGCTGAGCCCTTGATGTGTTCTAAATCGTGTAATATCCACATCACTGAAACAAGCCACATTCTACAAAACCTCAGACTGCCAAGATCCCCATTTATGAAACCCCTGAAAAACCTGAGTTTGCTTTTTAGTGCTTAGCAGCACAACAAGGCTTTTCTTTCTCTCCTGTGAGTGGAGACTGTCTGGCTAATGTTGGAAGTGCATTTGTGAGCCAAGGGTCCTGCAGTCACTGCTGACTTCAAAGACGTAACGTGAGTCTCTCTGCAACTCCACAATAAATCAAATAAACCATTTACTGGGTGTTTAGGGGGGCAGGGGAGTGAAACCAAATGCAGGGGCTGAGAAAACAAGCACATGCAGTAGGGAATAGAAATAAAGATACAAACCTGAAACAGAGGGAGAGTAAAAGAAAAAGGTGAGAGAAAGATTGAAGCTTGGAAGAAGAAATAAAGCATGTTACCAGAGTTAGTAAAAACCCTGAAAGAAAAAAAAACACACAATGCCACTTTAGTATCTTTAGTTCTTGAGACAGCAATGATCTTAAAGTGGGAAAGTTATTTGCTTATTTTTATTTTCACATGTTATATAAGACAGAAATTTGACATGAGGTTGAGTATGCTCAAATACTGCCCATAGTGCATTGGTTACATATTGCCAACAAAACTAAAAATACTACAATGTCAGTTTGGCTAATTTTAATCTGATACACTGAGTTTTTGTAACTTCAAGAAGTATATAATGCTATTTAGTTGATGAAATACAAATATAAATGCTGTTTTATTTTCAGAGCTATAAAAGAGTAAAGTTCAAGCTTTTTATGTAAAAATTCTGAAGACTACAGATAATGATTAAAGACTAACATGCTCAGGGTTTGCACCACAACAATCAGACTTTCTGAGGTTAACAGAGGACATCTCAGCAAGGGGCAGAGCTTCCCGCTGAGCATGCTGGGAACGCAAGGTAGTTCTCATCTTCAAGAATATGCAGAAATGCAAAGGGAGCTGACGTTCTAAAGATAACATCAACCATCAATATCTTTTTCATGAAGATATGACATTCTAACCCTGTCAACCTCAAAATCATCAAGCCAGCACTCTTGACACCATTTATCAAAAACCTCTCTCATGTTTTAGAACAACACAAAAGAAGAGGAAGGCAAGAACAAACTGGAGTGATTTACATTAATTGCAAAAACGATTGGAAGCGAACCCTCTATAGAGACTTCCACCCTTCCTTGGTTTAGCCCTCTTTCACATATGTTCCATAGTTTTATAGTTTAGGGTATACTCCGGCCAACTTCTGCATTGCATCACAACAGGTGGTTGGTCATATCCTGACCCAGCCCACCCTCCCAAAGAGTCTTCAAACAAATACAGACACATGAAGCCATTGATTCTCTCTTGTGCTTAAATGTGGGTTAGCACCCCTGGAGTTGTTTCAAGACTTACCTCAGCAATGACTCAAAGACTGATTAGATTTACATTTGCAGTGAGAATGTACTTAATGGCATGTTCTATAGTTAATAAGGCATTTTAGGATGTTTCAAAAGCATTTTGAAACATCTATCAAGTAGAAAAATATACAAAATATAAAAGTCAAAATATAAAAGGTCCGTATTGTTTTGGAAGTGTACGATAGCATTGTGTGAAAAACAGAATAAAACTTTATTTTTTTAGTATTTTTACTTTATTACTGTATCTAAGTACATTTGTGAGTATCTGTACTTTATCAGATCTTTATTTGTTTTGGGATACTTTACATTTTGAAACAAAATATTGTACTTTTTACTCTATTACATTGAATGAAAACTATTCTAATGTCCTAAACCTGCCTGTCACAGATCAAACAACTAAGTAAATAAGACATCTTATTATTGCATTTAGACAGAATGCAATGATGAAATCTTGTGAAGCCGCCTTTTGAAGGTTACGTGGTAGAAAACACTGACCTTGACCTGCCTATAAAAAGGCATGATTTCACACATGTTCAGACCCAGGCACACCTAAAGTTTGTTCCCCGTAGCATCAAAGCCATGACACAGTGTTTCCTCAAATAGGAACTTTAAATCAAAATCAACTTGTAAATCAAAATCATATTTACATCATGAAGATCTGTAATGATGACTGAATTTTGAGTTATGACTCAAAATTGATGACTGTAAATTTGAGTTATCTAATCTGATGACTGTAAATTTGAGTTATCTAATCTGATGACTGTAAGTTTGAGTTATCTAATCCTAGCAACAAAAATGCATGTGTTATTGGTTAAAACTAAAGCACAGGCTCTCAACTGAATGAATGTGTATGATTGGACAATCTGTCTTGGGAAACATAGGAAGGTATCCAGCTAGGTACGTTTTCAAACAATAATTTTCCTAAAGGGCTGTGAGTGTAACGATTAAACTCTGTCTTGCACTTGAATGCAGGCTAAACAGCCCACCCAGGACATGAAAGCTCTTCTTTCCTCCAACCCACACTCTCAGAGCTTTCATTGAAAAGGCCTCCTAGCCAAGATCTCTGGCTTCTCTCCAAACAACCAATAACATGTCCTACACATTGGGCTTCTCAGTCTCTGTTATTTATGTACCAAATATATAGCTGAGCTACACTCCCTACAACATAATGGCCTTCATTACAGTGCGGAGGGAGTAACAGACGTGTTCTAGGATTTTGATAAGCAGCCAAACAAGATGACAGCATAAACTTCACAAACTTTACAAAGTGCTTGCACAAACACAAACTACTCAAACAGAGTGGATTTGCTGAAATACTCTACTTTGCTGTGGTTTTATAGTGTTGCACAAACTTTGTCTCCAAGTTACCAGAAGGGCTGTATGTCAGCTTGTGCATGAAAGCCATGTGTATAATAGTAGGCTGAGGGGGGCATCGTCCCTAGAGAGAATTCTACATTTTGTTAGGTCAATGGGAGGTCTATTGCACCAACAAGCCTCTGGGTAGTACATTCACATTCAGTAATTTAACCAGACTAATCAGTTTGGCACTAAGGTCTGTAGATATAACGTAATTTGAACAATTTCTTGAGGGTAAAATTTGTTTCACATCATGAGAACCAAACAAAATACATCAAACTGTACCGTGGTCCTAAATCTAGGTAAAGAATCCACACTGAACCCATTGTGCTCCACACCGAAGTAAACCCTTGTTTGAATGCCAGCTAGTATCACCCTAAGAAATATATAATATATAATATAAGATGAAATATTAATGGGCCTTCCACAGGCAGACTACTGACAGTCGGATGCATATTTTACATACAAATTGCCTCAGTTTGATTTTGATTGGCTGGCCTTATTTGATTTCTGGCAATTGAAGTGCATCAGGCTGTCTGGAGATAAAATACATTTACATTTAGGCATGTAGCAGACGCTTTTGTCCAAAGCGACTTACATTGTGAGGAAAACAAAAGAAGCGATAAATCACAAGATGACAATACACATAGCCGTACAAAATTATGCTAATAGACACAGAGTTGATACACTGAGCAATTAGTGTTATTTATTCTTTGAAAGATTCTCAAAGTTTTGTTTAGACACAATGTTATGTCTGTAAAATAGTCAATGATTGTTTCAAATACTTTTGGACAGACAGAAATTTCGCTTACAAACTCTACACACATTTCCATTGAGTTTTATAGTATTACTTTAAATGTCATTTTGCATAAAGGTCACAAAAGTTTTTAAGTAGGCAATTCCTGGCCAGAAAGACGTGTAAAGTGGACTATACTTTATGTTAATGGTCACACATTAAGCTATGTGAGACTATGCCAGCTTGCAATTTAGCATGTAAGAGCAAACGAGATTAACCATATACATTCATACCAGGGTGGGACTTTATGCAGCAAAGAAGCACTAAAAGCTGTTAGCATAGACAGAAAGTGACTTAATCAGAGCAAAATGTGATGCAACTATGTTTTGGTTTGCTGCCTGTCAGGAAATGTAACTTTAGTTTAATGTTTTAATTAGTCACCACAAAAAGTGCATTTTGCTCCCTTTATGAGGCACTTTTTCTTATTCTAGTCTTTTTTGTTAACTTTATAAGGAATATGCTATCTGCTGAACCATCTGTATAACACATGCTGAGGGGTTAAGAGCTTGTGATTTTATACAAAACACAAGTTCCCTTTCTAAAGCTTAACATTCTTTTTCAGCTTGGCATTAAATGTACAGTATTAAAAACATGTAGTGCTGTAAGGGCTGTTGGGGGACCAGTAAAGATTTGTTTTAAATCAATGCATCGTATTTGTAACTATGGGGGTGAGTTGTGTCAAAGCTGGCTTGTAAAAAAACCAGGACACTACAAATGATTCAACTTGCTTTGATCTGACCTTGATCCATGAGTGGACACAAAAGTATGTTAGTTTGAAGTCTGTTTGGAATCTGTTGGAGTCGCAAAATAAACCACATAAAAATTTCAAGGACAAACTGGCAAAAAGAATTCAAAATTCATCAACCTTAACTAAGTGAAGGAGCTGTAGTAGAGAGCAATGCAAAAACTAGAAGACATTGTTTGATTCCTTCTACTTAAATTGTCAATATTTGTGTACATTTTTGAATAATAATTACCACAATGTTTTATGAGTTTTTTAAATCATTTTAAATCAAATTTTAAAACACTTTCCTGTTTTATAATAAAAATTGTGCCAACTTCTTAATAAAGTTTTTTTTCATATTCATAAATTCAGTCAATCAGACTTCTCTTCTTTATTTTAACCAGACAAAAATATCAAGGCAATGTTGTTATCAATCCATCATGCAAAAAGGCAGATGTTCAGAACCTGGTGGTATGTCTACTGCCAGCGAGTTTCTCTACTCATTCTCCAAACGGCTGAGACTGAAGTAGGGGGTTGTGGGCAGAGGGAGGGGGTTAATTTGTTCCTGATGTCAAGCTACATTGGGTTTTTCTCTAAAAACAGGGCTTTTTTGTTTCAAATGATGGTTTTTCCATCTTTTTCCATTTGTGCCGGTAGAGGGTGAACCAACAAATTCAGGAATGAAGTCATTATGAGTTCACATTGCTTGTCCATGCTGCTTTTTCTGTCAGGTTAAGAATTTTGGTGTGACCAAAGTAAAACTAGATTTTAAAATTATATTAGGAAAATCTGTTTTATTATTTGCTGGGCCTGAAAATTTAACAGTTTTATAGAGTTTTGGGATTTTTTTTTAACTTAATAGTAATAGTTGTAATAAAAAGTGTAATAGCGACTCTTACATTAGCAGGCATTACTAATAATTTCTGTGTTGCCTATTGCAATGAGTGACTATGTTAAGAGAATTACTATATATTGTCACTTTAGAACAAAAGCAGCCAGTAGCTACAACCAAGCACAAATGTATGGAAAAAGTATTTATTTAACGCCTGTGTAGCAGCTGTTTATGAATTGACTGGTTGATCAAAACCATATAGATACTTGGGGTAATACAGACCAGACCTCAGTTGACTTTGAAGATCCTGTTTTTTGAGCTTTCAACCAATTGTTTCTTCTTCTGCGTTTTCTTCTACGAAGAGATGAGTTAGTAGGATAATACTGAAGCACCCCATTTTACATGAGCCTGTGTGGAACACATTAACTCAAAAATTCCTTTAACTCTGTGAGTAAACTGACAAGATGGTGGGATTGAGGGTTCCAATTGGCTTCAAAGGGATTTGCCAATCCTCCCGTGACCCTCACGACACACCCACGGTGAGGTATCACTAACACACAGTGAAAATGTGATTACTGACCTCACTGACTCAACAACAAACATCTGTAAAAAAGGGCTTCTGCAAGTCATCCAACAGCTTTGTATAACCTCTCATGTAGAGGCGCTCACATCCTGACAGGAATGTTTAAGTGGGAATAAAGGGTCATTATGCCAGACAGCTTTTGGTAATGGACAGCATTCCATATCAGTTAAAAAATAAGACCTTGAATAAGACCAGAAAAATCAAGGAATTTTCAAGAATCTTTTATCCATCTCCAGATATTTCCTTAGATGGTCACCAGAATATGTGTAGTGTATACTTATTAGCAAAAAAATGACAGTCATCCTTGGACAATCATCTTTACAACAACATCACCAGAATAAGTAAATTCACTGGTTAAACCAGACGATCTTTTCAGCATTTAGTTTGACCCATCTCTTTGGAAATGTGTGTTTACCACCGATTCCAGTAAAACACTTACCAATCAAAGCTGACTTCAGCTTTGTCCAGTCAAAGTTTCTCTGTCATCTTCTAGGAGACTATGAAGACACTATAGCTCATCGCTTCTATCTCCAGTTTATTTAATGTTGCTCTGACGGCAGCCCGGAAGGTTGCCAACTCGTCTGCCATATGACCTTGTCTTTCCTTTTGACCTCCTGTCCTGAACTCATGTTCTAACTGCTTAGCCAGCCTGTTCTGGAAGGCATAAGAGACTCCAGGTCTCCTGTAAACTCTGCTGGCCTCCATTCAGACCTAAAAAACATGTTTAGTAATGTCCCTACTCCCACAAGAAATATGGACTAAAAAGCTAGTGCAGTTATAACATGCCTTGAGGAATGAAGAAAATGTCACATTGTCATGCCAATATGATGACAAACTGCAAAAAAATAATGTTTTTAATCAATATTATTGTCATATTTTCCAGCAAAAATATTAAAACATCCTTAAAACAAGATAACTGTACTTGAGTAACAAAACTGCAAGATATTAATAAATTAGTAAATCTTCTGTTTTAGCAAGGTTTATTCCTAAAACAATAAAAAATTGCCAAAAAAATTATCTTGAAAGATTTAGGACATTTGACATGTTCGTGTTTATTAATCCATTGAACAGACAATCTAACAATGTTTTCTGCAGGATAAAACACTGGCTCAAAACCTGACAGTTTATGGAAATCTTGTTAAACCCATCTGGAATTCAGATGTTGCTTCTTGGTACATTGTTTTTCTAACTTTAGAAGAAATTTACCTCAGCTTCAGGAAAACAACTGATTCACTTGCTAAATATATCCATAATGTTTTGAAAGACTGTCATGAAATTGTTGTTTGACAGTTTGGTGCAAAAGCAATAATTTTTTTCTACTCTTATCAAATGTGAAAAGCGGTTTACATACCAACAACAAAAAGTCAATAAAGTGGGGCAGTATTTTTATGACATGTTTGTGGTTTGTTGCCATGCATTTCTGAAACTTTAAAGTTTAAAGGGTCACATTTATTCTCTTAAAATTTTATTTGTATTAGATTTTTATAACATACCATATTTATATCCATAATAAGATGCATTAAAAGTGCTTTTATACCAAACATTATAAAAAATGAGCTGTTTTACAATGGCTTGTATGTTGGTTTTAATATTCAACATATCTCAGTTTTTATTCTATGAAAGTAACTTTGTTTAGATAGTATCATAAAATTTTGAAGCTTCATATAATATATATATATATCTTATATATCATATAAGTGAGATATCATCATAAGATATATATAAACTTCTTGAGGACAATTTCCCCACACATTTTTAAAAAGGTGTTTCACTTACTGTTATACAATATCTTGAATGCTGAGTGAGATGTGTTTTCAATTATCCACACACACACCAGGGCGCCAACAGAGCGTGTTTGCTTTCGTGCGTGCTTGGGTGACGTCACGTGCTCTCTCTCTCCCTCTCTCTCCCTCTCTCTCTCTCTCTCAGCGGGTATTGCTGCTGTGTCTTACTGCTGGATTTATCTGATTAACGGAACAGAGGTGAATTATTCCTGCTCAAATGCCGTATATGTGCGCAAGGAAATAAAATGATTATTCAGTACAGCCGTGGACTAAACAGTGCTAAAAACAAATCGAGCCATACTTGTTAAACAGAAACGTGTGTTTTGTGGAGCTTTTAGAACTTTTGGGGGATTTACGGATCAGTTTTGGAATAACTTTGTTGGATTTTACCGTCACTATTCCAAGTAAGTATTTTGGAGTGATATATGAAAAAGGAATATGTTATATTCAGATCCAGATTATTTAAGCTTTCACTGAATATATACTGTTAATTTTAAAAAAGGATCACATTTATACAGCCAGACTGTTGGCTCACTGTCTGTTAAAAG
>JAZGTK010019612.1:0-11316 GCA_036877625.1 Ambastaia sidthimunki
AAGGACATTCTTATCATACTTTGAAAGGCTTGGAAACTCTTATTACCTGTTAGAAAGGTTTAAATATGTTTATCTGAGAACCATCTTATCTTTTCAAATGAGTGTATGATCCAGATCAACTAATTTACAGCACATGGGTTGAAAAATAATGACAAAACCCTTTAACAAAGAGCAAAAAAACAAGACTAGTGAAGATCAGTCAGTGATGGATTGTGGGTGGTGACAAACCATCTAGAAGAATGATTGCCAATCTTCGCTCTGTCAACTAGAAACAAAACCACTACGGTGCACACACACACGCCAACTGTTTTTCTCGACCACAAATGCACGTAGATCATAATCATACATCTGCCCCTCAAAGCACCCCCACACACGGACCTTTAATGCATCACTATTAGCTGTCATCTACTCGTCCCATCACACACATAATGAAGGCTTTGCTCCCTGATTCAGACTTAATGCTGATTGCTCGCCTACACTGCCAGCTGATCTCTGTAATCCTGATCCCAACGCTTGCTGACAGGTGTAACAGCCAACAAATTCTTTTAGAAGAACCCGTCAGACCTTGGCTTCCATCTGTGTCGGGTTTTGGGTAGGTGGAAAGCTGAGTTTGCCATATGAAGAGCGTTACAGTCAGGTCAAAGTGAGTGTGTGTGTTTGTGTGTGTGGGCGCTAGGGAAACATGTCCATTCACTTCTGACACAAAGGGAATGACCTGACATGCTGATGATTGGAGAATCCATGAGAAGTGGGGGATGGGAGAGAGAGAGAGAGATAGAGGGAGAGAGAGAGAGAGGGAGAGAGAGAGCATTTCCTCTGTGACCCATAAGGAAATACTAAGAAATGTCTACATGAAAGTTCATTCCACCGCTGCGCTTGGAGATGCATTGACTTGTGGCTCTCCCTGTGGAAGTTCATGACCTCCTACATAATTCAGGTTTTCTCCTAAGCTCCTTTTCCTTGACTCTTTGGGACCTGCTTAAAAGACATTCAACTCCATCCTTATTACTAAGAGTCTACACTTCCTGTATCTTCAACCCAGATGAATGACTGGCTAATTCTACTTCTTCGGATGGCAGATTGCTCTCCTGTCCTGGGGGCAGACCAATCATATGCCTCTGTGTGAATAGACCCAACCAAATGACCCAGTTACGATGGTTTTTCTCTGGAGACATCTTTCCATTTCTCATTGCCCTCTTTCCTTTTGTCTCTAATCTTCCACTTCATGTTTCCTTGCTTCCCTTCTCTAAAGCATGAAGACCTTTGTGTGCTGAAGAACTAAACAGCTCTTAAAGATCTCTTGCATTAATACAACATCATTATTCACACAATCTTGGGTGACTTCGTTTTACAAAGAGTGTCCCAGATCAATCGCTGTTGTGTTATTGCTCTCTAGAGACCCATAGCATCAAATTTTAAATATTTAATAGTGATGGTTCTCACCCTCCAAGCCCTTCAAGATAATGAAAGACTAAAAACTAAGCGGACTACTTCCACTTCACAAATCCAACCCCATCACCCAATCCTGCATTTACAGAGCAATCTGATTGTCTAACTGACAGCAAACACACATCTTGTGCATAACACAAGCATGGAATAAACATGTCACACTTCAAGGAAACAGGAAACAGAAAACTTACATCTGACATTTCGCAACTTTTCAAAGAATGGAAACTCCTAACAGTGTATTGAAACGGAGCATTACACATCACATACGGCGGCCATGTGTGTTACACCCAGCAGAAGACTGTAAGCAATGTGTGTGTAGCTTTACCTGCATTCCAGGCAGACTGCCCTGCACTGGAGAATGAGCCATACCGTCACTTTAATCACCTGTACAGCCCAGCAAACCTCCAAAAAAGACGATTTCCAGACCAAATACTGCTAATGTACCGCTGGATCCTGTTTGCCCAAGTCTTAATGCGAGCTTTGATATTTTATAGCCGGTTAGTGCAGTAAACCTCATCCACTGGAGCAGAGAAAAATGACTAGCGTGAAAATCTCTCCTCCACTTCCGCAGCTACAATGAGAGTTGCCGCTCGCGGAAATCACCGCAAACAGCGATTAAAACAGCGCCGATCGGACAGTCCCGTGAGTTTCAGTCGATATAATGTGCGATCGGATGTCGCTCGGATCTTTTGGTGACTCCTGGAGTGGGTTTCGGAGGTTCAGGCAGGCCAGATCGCTCATCAAGAGTTGATGGTCCTCTTTGCGCAAACGGATTTCCAAAACATAGCGCAAAAACATACACGCGTTTCTGTCAAAATGCCCCGGTTTTGTCTTTTAAAGCAAACACACGGCACACGAACTATATGGCGGTTTGGTCGAAGAGATGTGCGGAGACAATCCTGACTTGTTTGAACTGAAGAAATGATGTTGACATCTTCACTTCCTTTCCCAGCTGGCCGCCATCTTGTCCGTGCTGTCATCGGGACATCAGGGCGGGTCCAAGCGCGTTACGCCACGCCCTCCGCAGAAGATAGGAGGGGCTTGTAACTCTAATCTATAATATAATAATAAGTTCTATCATCGCTATATTATTCATATTGTTTATATTCCTCACGTTTTAATTTTTTACAAAAAAAATAGAATCTTTACAAATGTTCTAGTTTGTTCATTGCTGTTGTTTTAAACGTGAGATTTTATTTACTCTTTCCTTTTCTATTTTTCCTGTCCTGTACCTTTTGCGTTGAATAGTGTAAATATAAAAATATAAATTTAATTAAGACGGTTTAAAACAACTCAAACAAAGTTGGTATAAAATAGATCAGTGTCGTTCCATTCTGCTTCATTGTATAGAATCAGAACATACTGTATTACTACGTTGTTATTTTTTTTTACTATATTGTAATTTTTCTAGCGACACCTTTTGGTCACAGGTGAAAAATTAAATGAGATGTAACGATCTTATTTACCGCTAGATGGCGAGCGTGGTTTAATTTTAAATGCATTCCCTCGGCGTGTTCACGTATTGTAGCGCTCACGTTAGACTTATTGTTGAGTACAGACATGAATCATAAATCCTTTAATTAAAACGTACTGCGGGATAGTTTTATACAGTCATAGAATTCCTCATCATGGACACACTTTTTCTTTTTAATTATTGAATTGATTCTGGATTAACACTTATAACGTATAGAAAGTTCTTTGTTCCCTACATCTCAGAATATTATTTGCTTTGCATAAAAGCTCGACTGTATGCCAACATTTGTCCAAGTTTATAAGCTTGTCACTTCAACTCTTTATCTCAACAATCTGTATTTACTGGAATGCTCGGCTGAGCTTCACCTCCCGAGGCCTCAGATGTTTCTTCAGCCAGGCCTTATGCTGAGAATAAACACCTTCTAATCCTCAAACGCTCTCAAATTCCTCCAGAGGGCCTCTTCATCGCAAATCTGCTCAATTTTCTTCAAAGCTCCCCGGGCCTGTGAAAATTGGGTAGATATTTAGCGAGGGCCGATCAAAACAGATTTCAGGTGCACCACCCTCAACCCATATACCTCCTGCATGTCCCACTCCAAAGCAACGTGTGGATCTGTAAAATGCAGTTTTACAGACCGATAATAAAATGTAAAGTTTTTCACAAGTCAGGGTGTCATGTCAATCACCAGCCATGTTTACGGACCAATTCCCTGGATTCTGCTTATCTGATCTCACACCGAATCCCTCCTATTTCTCGCTCCCTTTCTTTCACAATACCCACTCTATAAGTCTCACCCCCTCCCTGCCACTGTGTCCGTTTAAAGAAAAGGGCTTCATGTAGTCTGGTCATGCCTCTATTAGATTAACTGTATCTGTAAAATTTAATTTTAGATGAACTTTTCCTATTTGCAGACGTGCAAAAACATACCGAATGAGTCTCAGACATAAATGATATGTTCAGGGTGGCAGTATGGGCTGAACACTTGCCTGTAACAATGTTTGTGCTGCTCTTTATAAATGCTGAATTATTTTGGGGGAGATTTAGAAGTTCAAGAGGAATGTTTAGAACAGACTCTTAACCAAGTCACCCCTATCGTGGGAGTTCGAAGACCCCCACAAACAGCATGTAGATTAAAACATATTTACCCCGGTACAGTAAAAATGGTGCAGCAGAGTTGAGTAATTCATGTTCAAATGTTCAAAATTCAATGTGTCTTCAATGTTTCTCAGTAAACAAATGAACCAATTTGTTTTGCCACAGTTGTATGCTGTACAGAGTAGAGACCTACAATACTGGACACAAGGGACCAACTTTTGGTGCTTTACTTGGAAGTGAGAAGAGAGTATCTTATGAGAAAACTGCAATAAATCTGAAGTGTTGAATAAAATTTACAAGCATGAAATCTGTCCCTGCAGACATTCCACACTGCAATAGGCAAACAATTTTTGTCCCAACGTTCTCTTCTGTTATAGATGCAGCATATATCAAACATTTTTAAAGGCTTCTTAAAATTTTATTGCACTGTGTTGTGTGTAACTTACAATAAATAAAACAGCAGCTTTTTGTCTTATTTGTATCAAAGCCGCAGACCTCAGGGTCAGTGTAAAAAACAACAGGTGACGTTGAGCCCTTTCCCTTGAGCTTATACTTTGATGTGCATCTTCTCATCAGTGTTGTGACCCGGAAGTGAAACACAAAGTGACCTCGGAAGGTCACAGGAAGCTCACGCTCAATATTTCCAGCTGACCTCCAGCAGAAGATATGCACTGTAAAGCAAAACCTCATCCATATTTCTGACACTGTCTGTGCTGTTGTTTTCTGTATATGTGAATTGATGTGCTGTGAAATAGCTCCATACAATTATCACTGGGTATAAACAACAGAATTCTGAACTCCTTCATTTAGTAGTTTAGATAATCTCAAAACATAAGATGTGTGTTTCAGAAGAGCGCTTTGAAGCCTGACTCTTTATATGCAGAATTATGCCTTCCTGTTCTTCATGTAGTGTATACTTAATTGATCTATGGTGTTACGTTGTGGACCATCAGTCTTTAGTTAAGCCTAATTTATTATTTTGTGTGTGTGTGTATGTGTGATTGCATCCATGCATATGTGCAGGAGTGTGTGTGTGTGTGTGTGCAGCACTATGAATCACTGTGCTGCTATGCTGTGGATCAGAGATGTCATTGTAATTAATGGTAATACAAGGCACTGGAAACAGTGGCGGTAGCTCCAAGCTCTATAATTAGGTGCCGTGATGAAGGAAGACACAAAGCGAACAAGGAGCCTGTGATGGTGATGAATAGGCTGATGCTAGGAAACACCACCGAGCTGAAGATCCAGTCGTTTTGCTCTGTCATGCTCCGAACAGGAGCCTAGAAACAGACACGTTGAGACCCCGAAACAGACCAGACACGCAAATTTGAAACAACATGCCATTATTTGTCAAATTATTCTGTCAGAGGTAGAGAGAGAGAGTTTGGGGTGGAGAGAGAGAAATCTGTAAATGTTCTCTAGATGCTATGGTGGTATTTTGCTCAACAGAAGCCCTGCTAAAGGGCAGCGGTACCCGTGTCTTAGCATGCTCATGTAAAGAGGCATTTGTCATTGCCAGGGTGCTACGATTTAATTAAGCTCTCAGAGCGTCCCCCCAATAACCCCCCTTCCCCACACCAACAACACTGGAATAGACCCTCCACCATCTACATTTTAGTAGGTATTGTGAGAAATGCCTGCTGGAAAATGTAGTTCTGCTTTAGGGCACAGTTTAACAGATTATACATACAAATTGTTGTAGTACTATGATGCAGCTATCTTCTCTACAAATGTGATTAAGTGATATTTAATGTTAAAAGTGATAATTCTATAAAAAAATGTAAAATACTTTTTGCTGTTTGTAGGCTGACGAACCAAAAGTCACAAAACGTTTCTGGTAACTATTGTATCCTCTAATTCTCTAAAAGATAGGAAAGAGACAGTCAGTAAGCTGACACTATGGGAATCCCTTTTTCAGAAATTTTGTTGAATAACACTAGCGAAATAAATTATCCAATGTCATCCAATTATGCAAATCGCATGCAAATACTGACCAGTATATACCAATACAGAAAGACTAGAGCACTGTCATGGTGTGGAGAGCAGAGGCCATTTTGCCTGATGAGCTGTAAGCAGTCAGCAAGTGAGCTGTTACTGTACAGGCTTTAGATGGCAGGCCAAGATCTGAGCCCAGAGAGGTTCAGGATGGACAGAGATATGCTGTGATGGCTTCCCAGATGGAGGGAATACACACATATCCACATCTGCCCCATTCACCTGAAAGAAGATAGAAGGGCTTGTGCTGACTGGGATGTAGACCACACCCTCATGACTTCCTTGTGAGGCAAGAAAAGGTTCACTTCCTGTCTGAGCAGCCGTATGGCGGCCCGACTGGAGATACCACAAACCTAGTGGTCTCTAGGGGGTGTGAGACCCGCAGACATTACAACACAGTGAGGAAAATCGTCACTGAGCCGTAGGACACAATCTGGTGAATTAATCCAAGGATGAATGCGAACGTTTCTGAGGTGATGTCATCATGCAACCATTATATACTGGTTGGGGACCCTGTCAGTATTTGCATGCGATTTGCATAATTGGACGACATTGGCCATTTAGTTTCACTGGCGTTAGTCAATGAAATTTTAGGAAAGGGATTCCCATGCGTCAGCTACTGACACAATATAGAAATAAATTGTTTTTGCAAAGAAACTCCAATTTTGATTTCATGAACATAGCTTTCTACCATATAGTAAATGTGTAAATTACATTAGCAAAATGTTTGCTGTTTGTCTGATTACATGCTACAAACAGTGTTCCTGTCTACAGTCTTTAATAGTGACCAGTAATGATTTATGCCATGTGGAAGCCACATACTTTCTCTATTAGATGATAAATGGTCATTTGTGATCACAAATTAATAGACCTTTTGTGCTCCAAGCTGCAAATGATTACAATAATGCCAGTTTACCATTTAAATTGATCTGGTGTGTCCTAATTTGTGTCATTAATTAATCAAATCGATCATGTTCAATGAATTAAAGCAATTGATGACCTTTTGGGAAGAGCTCAATGGCTTCATTGAAGCTATTTGTCATTTTTGCACTAAAGACAGGATTTAAGTTTTGTTAGAATGCCGTTCTATAAAACAAGCTATACGACAGTTACTCAAGTTTGTATTTTGTTGGGCAGAACTTGGTCATATTATTTGTAATCTGAGCATCGTCTTCTGAATACTGATGGAGAGGGACAACGACCTATCACAGCACAGGTAAATAGAGGTTCTGATTCCCAACGGCTTATTCAGGTCTTATTGGGGAGACAGTGGGAATCTGTGTTTGCTCTTGTCTACGAGACTTTCCATTACAATGAATCAAGATGAGGTGCGGTTCTGCATAGATACAAGTATGACAGGTGTGTGTGTGTGTGTGTGTGTGTGTGTGCATGAAACATCCATTTTAGCATATTTATCTATACATATATGCATTTAAACATCCATTAATATATACATCTCCATTTTATCAGGTTGCATCAACCATTGCCTATAATATTTGCCTGTACTGTATATTTGTTCATTTGTGTCTGTACCCTCACTGTCTCTGCCATTAAATAATCAACTTTGATATTTTTCATAAGACTGGATCATTGATCTTTAAATCCTTTTTAATAAGATAAAACTTTATTTATATATATTTTGCTTGTTCCAAGTATAAAAATAGTTTTGAAATAGTTTTATGCAGTAATATTTGATATTTCTTGTTGCTATTTTCCACCAATGACAAGATTTTATAGAGATTAAATTATGCAGTGAGATTGTCAAAATAGGAAAGCTGACAAATAATTAACCCTAAATCAAATAATTCATAGATCTTTCAGGGCAAAAAAGAGAGAGATGATTGTAAGTGGCATGTCAAGGACAATGTAATGTGGACTGTCTTCAGGTTACCATTAGGCTATACACTAAAGTCCCCCCTCACCTCTTACCTAGTAATTCTTACTTTCTATTACGTATTTGCACTTTAACCTTTAGTGGTTAAATTACCAATTTATATTGTGAAGTGCTCATTGTTATGATACTAAATACAGCCTTAATCATGTCAGCATGGCAGTATGTATAGTACATATACAAATCTGCTTGGTGCATACATTAATACTATAAAACACATTGTATTGTGTTTTACATTTTGTATTGTATTGATATAAAACTAAAATGTCTGCTTGGTTTGCTTTGCCAATGATAATTCTTATATTTGTTTCAGTGTAAAATTCAAGTAACCTGTTTTACTCAAACTATTTCATTTTGATCACTCTGGAAAAGATATCATAATTGTTTTAGAGGTCTCACATCATTAACAATGCAATTTAGATAATTAGTGGAACCTACTGAGTAAAGCTAATTTAATGGGCAGCTAATTTTAACGGGTTAATGGGCAGGAAGGTGTGGATGTATATGTCTCTGTGGGATTTGCTGGCGTTTCCCTGGCCAGGAATACATTCCCACTGCGCACTATTAAAGTCCATCTGTGTTGGACAAAGATTTCATTATGAGAAGTTGTTTAGGTGATATTATAAACATTATAATATAAACAGAGTGTATATATAAAATCTATAATGAATACAACAGCAAAAAGTTTGTTAAATAAGATATTTAAATAATATTGATAATAAAGGCTTTTCTGTTTATGATTGCTTATTTGTAATGTGGCCTCAGGGCCAAATTATAGCAGACAGCAAAAAAGTTTCTCACTGAAAAACACTGTGATGTCATGCGGTGAATTTTGTTGTCTCGTTGTAAGACTCCAGGTGTGATTCAAATGTCCCATGAGATTAAAGACACTGGCACCTATTCTAGTTAGCTTTAGGCTACTTAGCTGATGGGTGAAACCACAAAACACTAGGACTATCCAGATTTATTTTTCCTAGGCAATTTAACTCTGAAACATCCATAATATGAACAAAACTCACAGCACCTTACAAACTCATTTAATTGTCCACCAGACAATTATTTTGAGGCACAATTGCATTGATCTGAACATATTATCAAGTATTATAGAAGAGTACACAAAAATCTCTGTACAGCCAAAGTGCCTTTCCAGGGTCCTCCAGGTTCTTCTTTGCAGTGATATAAGCTCCAAACGTTTCTATTTATGCCTTATTTTAAAAGATTTGTGAAAGACCTTATATTTCATGTGCTTAATTGTCAATATAAGCCCTGCAAGGATTTGCAAAAAAACCCACCCATCGTTCATCTATCAGCTACAGACTCTTAGTATAGACTCTTACAGAGGCCCTCTGTGTGACTTCTGATAAGGGTCTTACTGCTTTGTAGCTGAATCAATACTGACATCAAAAGCCCAAAACTTCACAGAAATGAAATCGCAATGGTTAGGTGCCTCACAGACACTTTAGAATGGCTGTACAACATTTGTATGTCTTGTGTTGGAAAGCATGTGAAAAATACATTGAAATGCTGTACTGTGTGCTACTCTTTGCTTAGTGTAAGTGGGCTGTAAATGTGGCGGGATTTATTAAATAATTGTTGATGGCAACGTAGTCTAATCAGCTTTGTTTTGATGATTGTGTTCTTGTTAGCATCGAGACAAACTCTTTTTGTTGCGTTTGCTCTCTCTCAAGGGTCAACTGTTTATTTAATGCAGGCCGATCTATTACGGAAGATGACCTTATTACAGAGCGTGACTGCTTAAATTCCACTCACATTTCAAAGCTTGATTCCCCTCCATTTAATTTCTTTTGAAGTAATTAACAGCATCCACTCTGTCATATTTCATTTGTATGTATCCATGGTGATATCACACTCACCAACCCCCATGACATAAACCACAGGATGGAAATTTTTATGATGGGGAATAATTTGTCAGGTAGAAGAAAGATCGTTTAGTCAAATGCTTAAAGAGTGGGCGGGGCTAGTGTTTGATTTACAGTGCAAATTAATGTGAATTAACGGCGAAAAAATGGGTGTGGCCATCTTGCCAGCAGATGTGCAGAAAATCACAGAGACAATAATATGTGGATTTAAATACATCTTGGCACAAACTTTTCAATAAATATCAAATAAATTTTTTTTATATTGTATTAGTTTTATTACACAAAAATGATCACTAATCCATTAGGATCATGTGACACAAATGTTTTAAATCATCATTTAAAATTTCTACTGTGTATTTTTTCATTTGTTTGCAAAAACCTGTTTACAAATTCTCAGGTTCTTTGACTATAATCTAACCATTCATTAACATAACATACATTTTGTTCTTAAACACATTTGTTATGAAGTGCTATAAAGACTGCGGTCTGCGGTGACTCAATTGCCCACAAACTTGATAGTTGTGGAAGACCACATTTAATGACTTTAAAGCTTTCTGCATTACATTTACTCTTAATTTCAGTTCAATAAAATGTTTACTTACAGAAAGGTAAGTAAACATTTCTGTAGTTTTGGTGGTTTGGGTGGTCTAGTTTGGGTGGTCTAGGTCATTTTATAAAACATGTTGTATTTTATTATAATACACTCGTTTGTGTCTCTGTTCTTAGGCAAACTTGTGAATATACAATGAATATGCACTAATAGCCTGAAAACACCTCTGATGGTGACGTCAAAGAAGATCCACTTTAATCAATGATATAGTCAATTATTCTATCAGAATTGTGAAGGGGAGGAGGGGTCGAGGGTGTTGGCCTGCAGTCCTGTTCTCAAATAACAGCGACCCTCCGCTGTTCAATCTTTCCAGGCATTTAAATTAAAGGTCACATGTAAATTACTATCTGTAATGGCACGGCACACAGTATTGTGAAAAACACCAGATTTCAGCTATGAGAATGAAACATTTTTAACGTGTTTGTAAATTTGCTCTTTCCGCTGTTCTGCTCATTAATAATAACTAATAATAGTATAGTTAATAATGAACTAAAAATGTTTTTGTTTAGCCTCATCTGTGATGAAGACTAAAATATTGTGTGTGAATGCTGGGATGAGTTACTAAACACTGTAAATGTAGTTCACATCAATACATTAATTCTATTCATCTCTTTTCATATGAATTAATTTCTGATAACGTTTTGTAAACGTTTCTCTACAGCAGTTTTTGATTGGTGCATATTAATTATGATTAATTATCATATTTAAGGCCTTTACTTAAACTGGTGCGCTGTAAATGTAGCCATGAGACATCATTGCTATTAACCATGAATGAATTATTAATGGAGGCTGAGGATGAAATACATAACTGAACACAGAGACACTGTGCTGGTCTGGGCTCGTGGCAAATGGCAAGTCCCCTGGTTCTGCTTTGATTCCAGTCCGGCCATCTGTGTGTTTAGACCACAGAAGCCCCAATGAG
>JAZGTK010019613.1:0-11316 GCA_036877625.1 Ambastaia sidthimunki
TATTATACAGACAATTTACTCGAATTTAAAAACAGTGTTTCTCCTTTTATAAAACAAACCTCAGCTTATCCACGTGTTATTCCTTGTTCATGTAAAACAAATACAATGAAATTGACAGAAACGCTGCATAGTCACTTTGAAGACCAGTTTTGGCTTTAATGAAAGTTTTTTAGACACACTTTATAGATATAATCCACCCAATTGTTTTTGTACAGCTAAACTAAAGACCAATTATTTCGCAGTTTAACTTAAAATGAAACCTTTTAAAATAGACAACACAACTTTGAAGCAACCTTGCAAGAAAAGAATCGGTACAAAAGTTTTATTTACAGCAATTAATAATTTCTATTATCAACATTCATTTTAAACTATTCTTCAAAACACAACATTTTCATCACGCCAGTAATAATAGAAATTGACTCTTTATTTGAGAATGTGGGTGGCTCTTAAAAGAGCCGTTTGGGTCTGTGTGGATGTTATTGAACTGAAGGCGTTTAACCTCCGAAGCCGTACAGAGTGCGTCCCTGTCGCTTCAGAGCGTAAACGACGTCCATGGCGGTGACGGTCTTTCTCTTGGCGTGTTCGGTGTACGTGACGGCATCGCGGATCACGTTCTCCAGAAACACTTTCAGGACACCGCGGGTCTCCTCGTAGATCAAACCGGAGATGCGCTTGACGCCACCGCGACGAGCCAGACGGCGGATGGCTGGTTTGGTGATTCCCTGAATGTTATCGCGCAGAACTTTGCGGTGACGCTTAGCGCCTCCTTTACCGAGTCCTTTCCCGCCTTTACCTCTTCCAGACATTCTACTAGTTCAAATATTCACGTTGACGAGTTGTGAATATAAGTCCTGAGACAGGAAGTTTTATGTTTGCCTACAGGACCTCGTTGAGGCACGCACAAATGAAGGCGGCACCAACCACCCTTTGTTTTTTGTGAGTTAATAGTCCTGCTCAACCCCCCAGTTCATTTCTCCTGAAAGCTGGATTTTATTCTTGATTTGTTATAATGTTCAAAGATTGACTATATTTTTAAATACTATTATGCTGCAATACAAGCCTAACGTCTGCATAACGTTAAGTTGTAATAGTAACTAACTTATATATTCTGCTCACATTTGAGCTTTAAGCAGGACACATTTTGTTATTTGCACTCAGGTTGGGTGTGTGTGAGTCCTCACTGGTGTGTTAAACACGTTTATACATTATTTTAACAGTTTGTGTTGTGTGGAGGTTAAACACCTTCAGTTCAGTAACATCCACACAGACCCAACCAGCTATTTTAAGAGCCACCCACATTCTCAAATAAAGAGTCAATGTCTGTATTACAGGCTTGATGAAAATGTTTTATTTTGAAGAATAGTTTAAAATGAGTGCTGTTAATATACAGAAATTCTTAATTGTTGCAAATAAAACTCATACAGTTGCTTTAATATTGTATGGTGTCTATTGTATTATAATTTGAATTGTGAAATAATGGTCTTTAATGTAGATGAACAAAGCCAATTGGGTGGATTATTTATATTTTTAAAGCATGTGTAATTAAAAACAACTTTTACTCATTAAAGCCAAAACTGGCCTTTAGAAGTAGTTGTTTCTGTCATTGTCATTTTTTCACATGAACAAGGAGTAATATGGGTAATATAGTTTGTTTTATAACTAAAATTATATAAGTATATAACTTACAACTAAATTATCTGTATAATATTTTATTAATTCTGTTTGTAAATAATTTAAAAAATAAGCGGGAAAGTTAAAAGAAAAACATGGGGATGTAATTTTCAAACATGAGGCCATGGGTGGAGCTTCCATTTGGGCCACTGTGATTGGGCGTAAGTTTGATTTGCCAATGAAATCATTTCCCGCTGATTTTGCCCAATGAGAACATAAAATGAGACTCTTTGTTAAAAAAAAATCAGCATAAGCTGTGAATAAATACTCTTGACGTTGCCAGTTTGTGATATAGTCGTGTTTGCTACTGCAGCGATCATGCCTGAACCAGCCAAATCAGCGCCTAAGAAGGGATCCAAGAAGGCTGTGACTAAAACAGCCAGCAAGAGCGGCAAGAAGCGCAGGAGGTCCAGGAAGGAGAGTTACGCGATCTACGTGTATAAAGTGCTGAAGCAGGTTCATCCCGACACCGGCATCTCGTCTAAAGCGATGGGCATCATGAACTCTTTCGTCAACGATATTTTCGAGCGCATCGCCGGCGAGGCGTCTCGTCTCGCTCATTACAACAAGCGCTCCACCATCACTTCCAGAGAGATCCAGACCGCCGTGCGCCTGCTGCTGCCCGGTGAGCTGGCCAAACACGCCGTGTCTGAGGGCACGAAGGCCGTCACCAAGTACACCAGCTCCAAGTAAAACTGCTTTCTGACACCTGAAGCATCCAAAGGCTCTTTTAAGAGCCACCCATGTTTTCAAATGAAGAGTTTCCAAATCAAACGTAACTTTCGTCTCGGGAAAAAAAGTGTGTTGATTAACTTGCTTTGAACTTATTTAATAAAAGCCCAGTAAGAAATCCTTGTAACTTTTTTTTTTCTTTTTTTTGCTCACTGTGGTTACTTTGTAAATGCCAAAATCTAAGTCTTGATTTGTTTGAGATGTTTACGTCTCAGGAACTCGGTTCAGTTTATTTTATAATTTTAAGAAGTTTAAATATATTGATAAAAGAGTTATGATCTTTACAATATATGTTGTAAAGTGTCATTCGACAAACTGGCCTATAGATGGAACTAAATCACTACAGAATATAATTAAATCCGTTTTATCGACGGTCATGACAATATTACTGTATTATATCACATATGGGTTTGTGTAGACTTGCAATAAGTAAAAAAATTAAAATCTATATGGTTAGATTTTAAAAGGCAAATCTTGATGAGTGGTGAGTGTTCATGTTTTATCAGCAACATTGTATAATCATTCATTTAATGCTATGCTGCTACTGTTTTGGGGTTTGTTCAGATATGAAGGCAAGTGCATTTGACGCGTTTATCTGTTTAGACATTCATGTTAATAATCTGGGATCCTTTTCTACATATTTTTATTTTCTATTTTTTTAAATCAAGCATAAATCAATCAACATATCCAGCCTGTCGTCATTGTGACTATTGTATAGTATTAACTTTTCCTCAAATCGGTCCCCTTTTTGTTAGTCACACAGTTATGTTTAAATAGTTAAAAGAGTGAATATAACAACATGAAGAAATAAATGATAAAAACAATATTTTTTATGCACCTGCTCTTGATTTAATCAAATTTATGAAGCTTTTATCCAACCCGAAAAGACGCTTTTCTATGTAACGCGAAACAAAATGAAAGGCTTCTCGTGATTGGTCAGAGATTCCTCGCGGGCAGCTCTGGTTGGCCAGTATGATTTCCGTTGAATCACCAGATTTGAAGGCGTTGTGTTACCGACGTTAGTTGTCTGAAATGGTTCAGCGTTTGCTGTCAAACTTTAGCAAATGTTTATTCTTACAACTTTATCATCTTGTGCATAAATATATGAGGTAAGATTAACACACTTCCTATTCCAGCGCGGTGTTTTTGTTGTTATATATGCAATGTTTTGCTGTGGTGCTTTGGAGCTGTTAGCAATAGCCAGTTTAAGCCTCTTTAAGCACGATTATTTACGGTAATATTATTGCTTTTAGTGTCGTTATTTATATACCTGACCATCAGAACATTTATTTATAGACAATAAAAAAACAGTCACCCTTCACCAACCATGAAACGTGTGTAGATTGTGTTTTATTGAGTTTACTAGTAACGAATGGCTAGTTAGCTTCTGTCGCTATTTCCTACTATAGCTCAGCGTTGACACAAATATAATGTTTACAAAAGGCTTAAATTTAATCACAGACTGATGAAAGTCCAGATTGTGTGTGATCCGGATCGGTATTGTAATTATATACGTAATTTCTGGGGCCTTTGCAGGCTTATAGGCTTCTTGTCCTGCACTGTTTATGATAGAAAATGTGTTTATAACCGCTTTAATAGTCCGATTTAATTGCATTGAAACACATGATCATGTTCTGAACTAAAATTTCACGTGATTTTATTATTGCTGTTATTGCTGTTATTATTGCAACAAATAATACATTGACGAGTTTGTTTGGTTAGTTAAAAATTGCGTGTATACAACATCCACACAAATAATTTAAAGTTTTAACTTGGTTACTGCTTGTGAATAAGTGAATGTGGAAGTTACTGGATGTAAATGTGGATGTAAATATAAATGTGTAATCAATAGGAAGTTAAACACTCTCCCCTACAAATGTGGCATTAACTTCTTGTTGGGATCTGGTTAACTCGATCTGAACACCTAAATTTATTTTTATGCTTTGGTTACTGGTGCCCTGCTGTTGAAAGCAATAATGAAATAACTGTAAATCTGAAATCTCATAGCGGAAATCTTGTGTAAAACAAAAGATGCAAAACGTCATGTAGGCAGATGTGAAGTAATACACACACACACACACACAGACAGAGAATAAGCATAAGTCCCATTGCTGGTCTAGCTGGTGTCTGGATCACGGGTCAAGGTTCTGTCTCTGCCAGCGTGTTATGGCCCGGAGAATCAGATCACATGGGTAGATCTCACATTCTTCAGGGTCTCAGCAGACAGTTCTCCAAACAGTCCTCTCATGATTCCCAATATGAGGGGTGGAGGTCCGTCTCTGAAATATCATAAGGCTTTTTTGGCCTTGACCTCTCGCAGTGCCCGTGTGATTCTGTAGTCTTAAGCTGGACTCTCAGAACCTCATCTTCATGGCTTTCTTATCCCTCGTTCAACATTGGAAGGGTTTGAAAATGAAGTTGCAAGCTCTCTTTAACCACCATAAATATGTGAGTAAGATTTTGGCTGGTTTTGCTTCAGGTGAGAGTCTGCTTGTCTGTTTTATGTGCTTGAGAGATGCCTCAAACAATAATTCTTGGTAAAATATGTAATAAATTGGATGCTTTAGGTCTGAGAAGCTTGTTCCAACGCTAATTAAAAAACTGGCGTCGTATAATCATCGGTTGGTGTGATTGAGGACAGAGTCTGTTGTGCTATTGGTCACATTTCACAAGATTGTTTTAAACCGTTTAAGGAAGCGAGACAGTGTACGTTTACACACTGTAACGTGGGAAATTCCTAGTGAGACTCTTGATCAAGACTTGCTAAAGAAAACAGAGCAATCCAGATCCTTTTTCTAGATTGGTGGTTTATGTAGTTTGTCTTTATTCGGTTCCAGTTATTGTCGCTCACGTATCATATCTTATCATAGTTTCAAGTTTAATATGCTGCAAAAACATGCTGTAACATTCAGAGCTTAAGGCCCAGATTAAAAGATCTCTTGAAACTTAGATGCAAAAATGGCTTATTCAAAAATCCTTGGATTTCTGACATTATACACCCAAAACGTTAAACCAGCATTGTTAAAGTTTAAACGTGTTGATCATGGTTTAGTGTTAATATCCTGCCCAGTCACAATGAGGTAATAAAGACATAAATATACTCGTTTCAGTGGTTGTAGTGAAAACTGTGTGGTGTTCAGGTGCTGTTCAGGTGTTATATTAACATTCTAGAAACATCTCTCATTCAGTCAGATTGAAGGAACTAACTGTTGTGTGTATTGCACAATTCGACCCCTTTCATTGTAGTTTAATGAGAGTGTGTTTGTGTTTTTTGTCTTTCGTTTATTTGCATGGATACGGGCCTGTTTACTGTACATTAGAGTCTTTGAGGTAATTTCATTACCAACCAGCACTGCTTGAAGAAAGAAAAATTGATAGAGAGGGACTCTTTAAATAAGGTATTTATTGCTGAATCTTATGTGGTTTTTACACAGTGCCACACTTATAGATTACAAGCACTTAATGTCTCTGTTTATGTCCCTTATGCAGGACACTATGGATGCATAGGTGTAGTTATGCAGTTGCTAGGAATTCATGTACATTGCTGTGATCTTTAGCATGTTTGAGGCCATTTTGAGGCTTGTGCAGTCTTAAACGTTATAAATTTTGCATTAAGTAGATAAAATATAAGTACATAAAAACAATGATGATTCATCGTGTACTACACAGATGTTTGTCCTACAAACGCCATGTTTTTCTTTTAAGCAAACGCGTAGGCTAATATTCAAACCCCTAACCCTGTAGTAAAAAACATATTATGTAGTGAAGCCGACTGTGCAAAGTTCAGGACATAATCATGAGAGAAAATGTTTATAAGACGTAAGCTGAGGAAAAAAAAATGGCTAGTAATGCTAATCCGCTTCAGCTCAACCCCCACCTTCCTTTGACATTTCTAAAATTCCATTTGTCGTTCCTTATCTTTCTTGTCCTTTAACTATTAACTTTCCATCCCTTCTTCTCTAAGGAAGTGGAGTTTGGGACACATATGGCTGTGTATGATGAGAACATCCTAAAGAATCCTTTTTATCTCGCTCTGGAAAAGCAGAGACCGGACCTGTTCAAAAGGGTGGCAGAACTCCATGGCATCGTAAGTCGGAATACCGCCTTTAATGATTAAAGAAAGCAAACTGACAAGATTCAGATTATATGTGGAGCAGCATTAGTCATGTAGTCACTCGTGACTGTGGTCAGTTCACATGCTGTCAGATGTTTTGTGTGAATTTGCTGCATGAATTGAGTCTTTTATGAGTCGTTAATTCATGTCGAATCACAGAAAAGACTGTTCAGAGCAAAAGTCTGTTTCGAATAATTTACGAAAGGTCACCCAAAAATGTATTTACTGTTAACATTTACTCGCCGGTTGACTGTTTCTTCTCAGAAACTCTAAATGAGATATTTTTGGATCTGTTTAAACCTGTTTTGTTCCAGACTTCTGAACAGTCATGTAGGTTTAGAGATTTGTAGGTAAATGACGACAACATTATTTTGCGTTTTAGAACGGGGCCCAAAGTTTGGCTGTTTTTTTGCCATGTATACAGTTATTTTCTGTCTGGTGTTGCCTTATAGATTCTGGTTCCGTGTTGTGAGAGTTTACCAGTCGGCTCTTTTAAAGCTCTTCAGTTTGATGGCTATGTCCTGCAGCCGGCTGAGCAGGGTTACCAGACCCTAGATGGAAAGGTTTGCTTGTACACACTCTTCCACATGTATTAAAAATACAGCCGCTGATTTACTAACCACTGTTTGTGGCGTTTGTTTCAGGAAGTGTCTATAGAAAATAACCAGGTCCGACTGAGTGCAGGGTTTCCCAGTCCCACCTCCATCCCCATATTGTTTGAGGAAACTTTCTACAATGAGAAGGAGCAGGCTTACAGTATACTGTGTATTTCAAGACCCCTCGGCTCTGACCACAGCCCTGGTATCATGTTTGTTATTTGTTTGAAGTTACTAAATTAACTAACTAGAATAGCAGTCTTCCTAACTAAGAATGGCAAGTTATAAATTCTGATTATTTTTGTATGATTTTGTTGAATTTGTTGATCCACAGAGGAGCAGAGATCTGGAACATGCTGTCTGAAAAATATCCAGGACGTGAGAGCATTTTTGGGCCGTCATGCTGAGAAACTGGACAAGTTTGTGGCCGCCTTCTGTCACTCTTTTAAAGAACAGGAGAGGCAGGGCCTTAGACACCACATAGTGAGAGAAACTCCTTATATATCTGCTCGTCTTTCCACTTTTAGCTCTAAAAAACATTGTTACGTCTTGGACGTGTTGTGTAAGTGTACATGTCTCCAATCCTTTAGGACTCTGTAAATACTCTCTACACAAAATGTCTCCAGAACCTGTTGAAAGATTCTCATCTGGTAAGTTTTGTGTAACATTAAACTCCAATACTGAGGTTCACCGAGAAGCTAACAGGATGAAACATCTCGATTTCAGAAGCTCCTGGCAAGACAGGAGATGCAGATGACTTTGCTGAAACAAGCAGTGGAGGTCAGTTAGAAGCCTTGCGGTTTTATTGTCTGTGTTGGAGAATGGACAATTAAAAACAATAGTCTTGAAAGCATAACCTGTTTCTCTGATTGTCCTGTTTTTGCAGATGTACATTCATCATGGCATCCATGATAAACTCTTTAGTTACGTTGGGACTCTTGAAGCAAGCGGGGTACTGATGTTTCATAAAGTACCATTGTTTAGCGATACTTGTGTTTTTCGTTATTAATTGAAGTTTATTTTCTTGACAGGACGCGGCGTTCAACAAAGCGACGCGCTCTTTACAGGAGCTACAGCAGAGAGATCTTGGTGTAAAGTCAGAATACAGGTGAACTTTATTAACATGTATTTATTCGTTTTTAACACTTTCATGTTCTGTGTTAGTGATTGAACAAAACACTAGATTTCCTGACCAATCAGACTCTTATAACATAAACATACGTTGATGGAGTGTGCAGGCTGTGAATTTATAGGGCCTCAGCTGTATCTCACCCCTAGAATATCAGCTAATGGGCAGATTGTGGTGTTCTTAAAGTCCTCTGAGGGGCCACAGAGGCCCCTCGAGGGCCAAACAATATCTCACCAGAAGGATACAGTTGAGAAATGTGAATGGGCTCTTGTGACTTTGAGGAACGTAGTTTAGTCCTGTGTGGGTCCCCAAAGGCCCCTTGATGTCCCGGAGGCCCCTTGAGGGCCCCAGCCATATGTAGGCACCGGAATAACATTGAAATCTCGGACAAATAATTTTGTCAGGCCAATCTTAACACTGTATCAGCAAGTTTTGCATGCAAGTATTCTACAGCATTAAATGATCATCTCTCTCTCTCTTTGTCTCTCTCTCTCCTGTAGTATAAATATTCCACGGGCGAAGCGAGAGTTGAGTCAGCTGAACCTCTGTACGTCTCCTCAGCAGAAGCTGCTGTGCCTCAAGAAGGTTGTTTTAACCATCATGCAGTCGACCAGACATCGAGAAGCAGGTGTTTGTCTACAGAAGTCCACATTCTTTGAGAAACCTTGTAGTACCGTGTAAACACTGTAGTGTGTTTAACTTTTGCTGTGCAGTGCTTTAAGGTCTTTCCAGCTGTCTTCAGACACTGCTGTGCCTGTACGGCTCTTGTAATTAGGTTAGAAGCTGTTTGCTCGTCCAGAACAGTCGCCTACTGTTCGACCTCAGACCTTACTTTTCACGTAGCGGCACTTTGGTAGAACAACAACCCCTCCAGTATGTGTAAACTACTAATATCTGTTTGTCACACAGCTTATTTAGTAATTTTCTCAATTTCGCGTTAACACGGCAGACGGCAGGTCAAATTGTGTTTTCCTCCTGGAAGATTTTATTTAGAGTGTTTTCATGCCGTGTTATGCTCTGTGAAGGTTCGGCTAGCTAGACGGAGACCATTGGCCTAAAGTCTGATCAACAGTGCAGCTTATGCAATAAGCTTGTGTCTCAAGATCTTGAGCTTGTGTCTCAAGATCTGCCCACTTGGAAGGCTGCAGAGGACAAGAGAAGGCTGATTGGGACATTGTATACGATTATGTGTGAACATTAATATCTTGCTTTTCTCTCAGCAGTAAAAATTGAGGCCATGTGTGCTGATGATCTTCTGCTGGTCATCCTCTATCTGTTAATCAAAACAGAGATTCCTAACTGGTGAGTTGAGCAAAGCGTTTTTCACTTTCTGTGTCATTTTTCAGAAGTGGTTCATTATCATTAATTCATCTCACATTCAGTTTTGGATCCATACGGCAGGCTTCACTGTTAATAGTTCTGCTTTTTTTCAGGATGGCGAATCTGAGTTACATCAAGAATTTCCGCTTCTGTAACTCCAGTAAGGATGATCTGGGTTACTGTCTCACCTCATTTGAGGCAGCTGTGGAGTACATCAGCCAGGGTAACCTCACCCAGAGCACACTGGTAAGAGCGGCACTGAGTTGTGGCCAGTTTTCTACATGATGTGGGCCAGTTTTCTAAACTCATTCTTGCTGGACCTTGCTATGAAATGACTTCAGAAGACATATATAGTGTGTAGGTCATAAGCCACTTTCTGAAACACAGTCTAAATGCTCCTCAAAGAGGAACTGTCTGGAAGTAGCACTCTTTAGAGAAACAGAACTAGGGACTTTTTACTCTTTGAATTCAAAACTACAACCGTAAACCCCATGGTGACGCAATTTAGTGTTGACCAGCAGGATCTGTAGTTTTCTCACCCTCTACATACTTTGTTGGTATGTTTTAACACAAGTCTTTGGAAAGACAACACACAGTTCTTACAAAATCAATCACAAGTAGCTGGAGAACAGTGTGAAGAACACAGAAAGTGAAATATTACATCTCGCACAACAAGAAAAATGATCGTAACCTTTGAGAACTTCGTGAGATCTTAGCATTCTCCACTGTGCTATTGAGTCACATGGTCTGAGCTTGACAACTGACTATGTTCCCCACAGATATTTCACTTCTGTGTGCTTTGATCTTTAGGCATCAGGAAACATGTTGTCCTTCAGACAGATGGATCTTCTATCCCAGAATGCTGCTACTCCCATAGACCACCTGTTTGAGGTGAGCTCCACCGTTTATGCCGTGCCTAAAAGAGTTTTTAAAGCATAATCTCTATATTCTTCTTTTAAATGTTATATATCACCCAGCCCTACAATACAGCCTTTTGATTGGCCGGCCCAGAAACAGGAAGTAAAACCTCATCTCCCTTGTTAAAATTAGTTGTACAGAAGACTCCAACTAGACTCAGAACATATGTAATAAAGTTTGGCCATGCAAAGCTACAATGAGCTTGACCAAATATGTTTGTGAGGCTTTGTTAATGGAGCTATACGTGTTAAAGTGACCGCGTGTGTGTTGTGACAGCACATTGTGAGCGGTAATGAGACAGAGGTACAGCGTTTGCTGTGTGAGAGCGAGAACGAGGAGGACGGGAGGAAAATGTGTCACCCACTCTGCTCCTGCGACGCATGTGACCGCCGCATCTCGGGGTCAGTCCTGACACGCGCATTAAAACATGCGCTGTTGCAGAAATGATACTCATCTATGTTCATTCGGTTGTTAACAGAAGCTTTGAAATGTTCATTTTTTGTTTCCTTGTCCTTCTTGTCGTTCTTTAGGAGGTTAAACGACCCGTCTATAGTCACGCCGTTCTCTCGTGACGACCGAGGTTACACTCCACTACACGTTGCTGCTGTTAGTGGTGAGCTGTGGACCAGATTGTTGTGTTGAAATACTCACTGCGTTCATGTGTTGTGTTGTGTAATGTTGCTGTTATGGTGTTCAGGTCAGTCTCTGCTGATCGATCTTCTGGTTTCAAAGGGAGCCGTGGTGAATGCCACCGATTATCACGCACTGACACCACTGCATCTCTCCTGCCAGAAGGGCTTCCAGGGAGTGACGGTGAGAACAGCTCGTCTTAACAT
>JAZGTK010019614.1:0-11316 GCA_036877625.1 Ambastaia sidthimunki
AAATGAAACATTGATTATCGTCCAGGGTAAAGTCAATAAAATGTCCTGAATAAATGACCCTGCTACTGTACCATCACATAAACTGTGCATTTATACAGTATCATTGACTAGATGCTTGTGAAAGTCTCTGATCTTACTGTACACTGCCTCAGATAGAGAGATCATGTTTACTACATTTACATTTATGACATTATGTACAGATAGTAAAGCTGGTGAAAAAAGTAGCATTTCAAACTTGAATGTAAAAGGATAATGACTGACAAACATAAAAATTAAAATAAAAATGTGCTGGTGTGTGTCTGTGTAAGTGAGTCCAGAAAGAGTAACTGAGGAGCCAAAACATCTTCCTGTCGCTCAGCTGAGCGCTTTTAACCCAAAGTCTCGATTCCCAGTGAATCCTCAGACTTATGGAAATTTATGCTCCGAGTGCGCTGAAGGTTTCTTTGGGAGAACAATGTATGTCACATGTAAACTGAGCGGCATTTTGTTCTCACTGGTTTATTCTTAGTAACACAGAGAAGGTAAAATAAAAAGCATTGATGTGGAATAAAGCCCAGCTGAGTGCCTATAAAGAGCATTTAAATGTTAACTCTTCTAAAGAGCCAGCTGTGTACCTGAAGCCAGTAATTATGTAAAACGACCATATCCTGCTATTATTCAAACTAAAGGACAGGGATGAACTCATTTCATGTTTACTTGACATTAATGGGAGGTGTAATTAATCTATGTAGGGCAATATTCATTCCCCAGCGCTAGAGAAAGGAACTAAAAATATGGCACTGTTCTGTTGCCATAGAGATTTCAGTGTTACCAAACCGGTCCGTTGCCATGGCGACCGATGCGCTGGATAAGGGGTGATGCTGAACGATGTTGACACACACACATTTGAACACAAACAGTATATATGAAATCACAGACACAGAATGATGCACACACACACACCTGACCGACATCCATCCAGTATTGCAGGAATATGGACACACTGCACAGATAAATACACACAACATGTCCTTTAACATGTTGTTATGTCTAGTTGTTAAACCAGTGCAGTTCACTAGACTGGAGATGCAGCAGATTAAACAGAACAAAGAATTAACCTGCTCACTAATCTGAAATACTATCACGTGACATCTGTGGGTCTTAAATATTAGGGTTAGAGGAAGAAATGCAAGACACTAGAGATTAATTTTTCTTTTTTTTTGACCAGTTATTTTTAAATATCAAATGTGCAGTTACAAGGACTATAAGTGCACTGAAAACCTCGATTTCCCAAAAAAACAGGCTTGACAGCTCAAATTATACATCAATATTGTGAACTTACCGTTGGGAATCAGGGTAGTGAGATTGTGTTGAACACTGATGTGTTGTGTACTTGCTCAATAACTGATTATTGTTTATTTTTAACCAAATAACGTTAGCAATCACTGCTTTAAGCATTAGCTCTCACGTGTGGTATGACATGGACGCAGTTAACAGTTTACTGTGGGTAACCAGGATAAAACTGCTAGATGCTGTACAAGAAATACACATTTACCATAACGTTTATCTAATAATTATTCATAGCCACAGTCATTATCCACTCATTCATAACAGAGAACATCTTGCTACAAAAACGCAACAAAACGGCACACACTGCAAAATCAGAATAACACAAACAAAAGTTTTATTTTTCCTCCAACATACCGTGTACAACAGATATAAGACAGAGGTTTCAGAACATGTCAAATAATAATATTCATTAATATCATTATTGTAACATTAATAACATGGAATGTAGTCTGTGTCTCCATTCACTTTTCATTGCTTTTTTAGTTTATTTAGGAAATATGACAAATAAATAAAGCTTTATTATAGACTCTGTATGTCAACTAACTATGCAGTCGTCTCTTCACAATGGGAGAAGGTGCAATGAACGTTCTTACAGAGCGACAGTTAACAGTCTTTCTTTTCTCCGCCCACTGCTCTCTCATCCAATAAGAAGCGCAGAGAGCAGGAGATAATCAAAGTTCTGGAACTTTCTCAAACGACGAGCATGTGCTCAGAACCAGTTCCAACTCAACGTCATTTAATAAATAAAATGAACGATTGTAACAGGACAGCAGAGTGAAGCTACTAAATCACGGCGTGAAAACCGACCGCGTGACCTCTCGACACTTTCTAACCCACTGCGCACTGGAAAACAAAATGAACACCAGTCAAAACAAACAAACAGGTGGAGCTGAGATTTTACTGAGTTCTGAGGGGAAAGAAAGCAAGAAGTATAAGCATACAGATGGACTGCGTTTCCTCATGTTAACCCCATGCTGGTTCAGAGTTCGGATGGAGATGTTGGTTTAATCTGTGCTGTGGTCTTCTAGTTGTGAAATGATGGTTATTAGGTTCTCCAGACCGAAGATGTAACCGCTGTCCTGGCCCTCGTGAACCACACTGTCCTCTCCGTAATGGCGACACGTGGTGTGAGCAAAGTCAATCATGCGGACGTCCACTGAGGGGCCGCTGTCAGGCCGCGACATGTGTCGCACTACTGCAGAACTGCTGCTGCTAGCTGCACCTGCACCACGAGGAAAACCTTCTTCCTCTTCTTCCTCCTCCTCTTCTTCTTCCTCCTCCTCCTCTTCTTCTTCTTCTTCAGAGAGCCCGTCCTCTGGAGAGTGGCGGGGTCGTGGAGGATCTCCATCGTAGATGATCAGGAGCGAGCTGGAGAAGAAACGATAGCTCTCGCAGGCCTCCAAAGCCGCCTGCATTTCCTGCAGCCTGCGCAGCACCGGCGAGAGCAGCTCGCACCGCAGACGCCTCCCGTCGTGGAAGAACTGAAAGATGGCCTCTTTAAACCCAGACAGCGTCAGTTTACGGCCGTGGTACTTGTTCATGAACATAAGCTGCCCCGTGTCTGAATGGTAGACCTGCGGGAAAGTGAGGAGAGCGTAACTTATGAATTAAACATCACTGCTTTTAATATTCATTGTTGAACTGCAGCAACATCGTTGGCAAAAACCATCAATGTTTCTTCCCTTTATAACAAATAAACAAATGCAATCACAGTAAGACAAAATATAAAGCAAATAACACCAGATTTCCACTGGAGTATTCCTACCAAAAAAACTCTACATTACTAAAATAAACAACAGGGATTTACTAAATTATTAATGTAAGTGCTTCTACAAAAATACAAGCTACATTTTTCTGGTTTTAAATCCTCTGAAACACTGGCCTGGTTTACTTTTGTAAGTGTATTTGCTTCAAAAAGTTTTGGGGCAACTTGATTTTCTGTGGTGAACAGCGTTATGCTTGAAATGTAGAACTTACAATAAACCTGGAACATTTGAAATGTTTGACTAGCTAATATTTCTGTAAGGCATGACATTTAAACTGAAGCTCAGCTGACCTGCATGCCACAGAGCCGGACTCCGATGCTAGCTGACGTGCTCTGCTGACACTTGCGGATCTGCATGGCCTTCTTTTCCTCTGACGCGTCGTCTCCGTGCTGCCTGGTGCCCATCTTCAGATCAAGAACGCATGGAACCGTGTAGCTCCATGTCAGGTTCTCCAGCAGGATGAATTCTGATGAGATGTGGGTTAAGGGAAACACAGGTTCTCCTTTCCTGTTATTACTGCTCTGTAGAAGCTTTGAAATAAAACCTGTTTCATTGTGGTGAGAGAAATGCTGATTGAATTCTCTTCATGATTGTCCATTTGCATGTGAAGGGAAGCTCTCATTTGCTTGTCTATAGAACTACATGCTGTCTGTAAAATCATTTATTTGTTAAATCTAAAGATGTCGTTTGTTTTGTAATGTGCAGTACTAAATAAGACCAATATAACTAAATACAGATGTCACTTCTAATTTTGAACACCCTGACTTCACTTTATTATCATCAAAAACAACTAATACCAATATTTCCTGTTTACAAAAACATGCTATGATGATGAAAGTTATCACTTAACAATCCGGAGTGACTCCCATTATCAGTTCACACACAGAATCAGAATTAATGGGATTCACTCCTGAATATAAATGTGGTTTTCACTCTTGAAACTCTGTGTGCTGCTGTGTGTACGTGGCCAATGACACATCTCTCAATACACCTACATAAACTGAGGCCTTAAAGCAAGTATTACAGTACAGTACAGTAAAACAATATCTCCAGCAAACCACAGGAAACCTGTGCAGTCTTTATCAATGGCAGCAGCTGAAGGATACTGTATTGGTTGCGATGTTTGGCGTTCTCTTTCATCCGCTGCAGGTGCTGTTGGTGGCACTTCAGGCTCCAGGGGTTGTGTTTGAGCTGAGGGCCAGACGCATTGCTCCTCTCCAGGCTGTAGTAGAAGACCTCAGCCTGCTGCAGCCACTCCAGCTCCTCATCACGCTTCACACTGGAGGACAGATGACAGACGGGTCAGCCAGACGTTTCTTAACAAGATTCATTCATCAGATCAAACGCTACCACTCAATGAACTCAACATGCCTCTAGCTACGGAATGTTCTCAGATCGTTGGCTAACGTTCTCTAAAAGTTATCAAAAACATTCTAGCAGGAACTTTAATAGAACTCTTTTAACATTACATAATACGTATCAAAAAGGTTATTCTTAGGTTGTTAGTGGAACATTTTAGAATTTAAAAATGTTTGATAAGATATAAGTATCTTACATAGGTGTAAGACAATATATGATCTACCAAGCAATAATGGGCATACAACATCTAAAAAAACTGTGTGTTTTGAACATTCCTACAACATTTCTGTTACTTAATGCAAAAAGTTTTACAACCTAAAGTTGTTGTCTGGGTTAAAGCCCTTGAAATTCTGTTGTCAGTTTATTAGACGGGTTGTATTGGCTGCAGATTGTTCGTTGTTTATTATTTAGCAAATACAAAATTCCGACTACATTAGCAAATTCTTACTGGTCTGAGTCGAACTCGCCCAACAACTCTATGAATCTCTCCATCAGTTCCTGAGTTTCTTTTCCTGCTTTATCAATGGCAGTATATTATGACTCACATCAGGTGTCATTAGAGCTTTAAATATCATGTTACTTTCTCACCTAAACCGGCTGCAGTACTTGGAAAACGACCAGCATGCCACACATACTTTCTTGCTGACAATTTATTAAGCGTTAAAGTGAGTCATAATGTTCTGCCATTGTATTAGATTCACCCACCCAGATACTCAATACATGACCTGCTTTTGTGTCTTAAAAAGGAAAGTCACTTAATGTTTGGAACAACGTGTGGGCGAGTAAATAACAGCATTTTAATTTTTGGGATATCTGTCCCTTTAAATCTGTCATTCACCCCTTCCTCAGTCAAACAGAGGTCAAGACTAAATCACAAAGCTACGTCGGTTACATAAGCGCTTGCTAAAGCTTGGCTCAAAACGCCCATTTGCACCATTCGGGCTGCCAGGAGCTGAAAGTGCATCTGTTCGGCCAGCTGGGCTCTCTGTGGGTCAGCGGTATTGTGTCTTCATAAGGACAAGTCCACGTTCTCAGTGAGTCAGATATGTGCTGTGCGGGCCATTATAACAGGAGAACAAAGACTGGTTTTATTTAAAAGGACATTGGTACTTGTGGGTTAGTGTGACCTATGGGTCAGAGGTTCCGACCAGTAACTGGAAGTCTTCTGGTTTGAGACGCATAAGGAACATGATACAATCTCAAAAGCACCACGATAGTAATTTGTATGCAGTAAGTTTCATCTTCAGAATGTCTAGTTGCTTACAAAATTAACTGCAGCACATGTCTCCTTTATATTATTGGGGTAATAAGTTAAAAAAGTGAACTAAAGTATTTTACAGAACACAAAAATAATTGTATTTTTTTAAGAAAAGGTTACAGTGTTGCCAGGGCATTGCTGTGTGATTGCTAAGGTGTTTTGAGTGGTTGCTATGGATGAACAGAAGAGTTTATGAAACCCTGGTTCTTGAACATGTCTTACATTTCTCCTTCAGTATAAGTGTACAGGAGTTTTTTTGCTAGTTTTCTTTCGTTACAACATCATCTTAAAATGTTACCGTCCCCTCACCTCTTGTCCTTATCTTTGCGAGAGTGTCTGGGTCTGTCTTTGCTGTAGCCCTCGTTGTCCAGCAGCATCTTACTGACCCATTTCATTTTGTTTTTGGACTCCAGGTCGGCCGAAGGGTCCACGTTCTCCAGGTCCCCGAGCTCACTGTGCAGCGGGTAGGCAATGAGGCACAAATTCCCTTCCTCATCTTCCTCGAAACTCACAGACACCACGCCTGCAGATGAGACAGACAGCGAGAAAAGAAAGAGGTCAAAGGTGAAACATCATCTGTACAACAGCAAACAGGAAGTACTCAAAGTTCCCAGCTCAAAATAAACGGTCTGGGAAACTTTTAACATCTCTTACCCACTCATTGTGCTTAAAAGCTCGTCAGTCTCAAACAAAACTACAGCCGCTAGCATGGGCTGCTCCTAACCTGATAGAAATCACAATCCACAACAAACAAGGGAATAAACTTGCAAACACAGATAGAATGGAGGAGAGACAAAGGCTAAGAGTTAGGAAGAGAGAGAGATATGAAAAGACAGCAAACCACATGAGGATTTTTTCAATCAATCACCACACCAGAAACACAGCAGCCCACAAACAAACGACATGAGGCTCAACATACGATTAAACTGATGCTGTTTATTTGTCAAATATTAAACCACAATATTCTGTGACTCAAACTTGAGGCGAACATCAAAGCATCCCATAAAACACTAAATGCAGCAAAGCTGTGGAAATCATCATCAAAAATAAACATGTGACATTACAGACATGGCATTATAAACCACAGACCAGAATGAAGACAAACATCACAACATATTTTTGCATGTTTTGGGTTTTGCAGTCTGAGAGATAACAGAACACACACCTGTGTGAATTACACACACACAAAAGCTGAGGTCACATTTTACCCCAAAAGAAACATGAGTAATTACATTTTGCACAATGACACTAAAGCATTAAACCATTCAAATATTTGCCATAACTTTCATGACAATTAAACACATTTAACTTGGTATTCTCATGTTCGTATGTTTGTATTAAATCATTTTGTTCTTTATTTAAATGTTATTGCAACATTGTAATGAGGGGAAGTAACTTAATTGTCATAATAATGTCACAACATAAATCAGTCTCTGGTCTCGTGTGTATTATTAAACAAGATAAAACAGGAAGCAGTTTAGAAAATGCACACATTGAAATTTCTAACAGTCCAGAAAAGAAATAATGTCAAAGCTTTTTAACTTCAAACCCGTCTCACACCAGCAGAAAACAGATTCTCTATAAAACCATTTAAAGTGCATGAATACTGCAGTGTGCATGAGAAGTTCAGAAGCCCAAAACCAGAGACAGACACCCGAAAGAGAACAAATGAGATGGTTTGGCTTGTCTTTCCACATGCATCCCCACGAAAACCAGCAGATCTCCCAAACACACAGTTTTCATATGAAGTCATGTCAACAGTTTCTCCGTGCAGAACATTTTCATTTCCACACACCGACATCTGTTCTTCTCACGAAGTTTTTAAACAGAATAAATGATTTTCACGTATTTGTTCACCTGCAAAGAGACTTTTAATATTTTAAGACACTTGCTTCAGAGAAGCGCGACTGCACGGCAGCGCCCCCGCGCGGACACACGCGGTACGGCAGCAGCACAAGCGCCGCTGGCCTTCATTCAACGCGGATGTTGTTTTTTCCAGTCAAACGGACTGACAGCGCACAAATATCGGTCCGTACGCGACACAGAGTGACACCAAAGCACCGCAACAGCATTCACACTCGCTTATAAAAGCAAATAAGACGCATTTGTCGGCGATCTCGTTGCTTACCTCGATACTGCGGCGTGAACTTCCGCATAGCCGCGGGGAGGCTCTTGTAAAACTGGTGCTCTCGGGGGATCAGCGGCTTGCATATCGTCTCCTCCCCGAACCGCAGCACACACGAGTGTCCCCCCACCTGGTGCACGAAGGGCTCAAGCAGCACCCCTTTCCCCAGATACCCCTGCTGCTCTGTCTGCATGCCCTCGATGGCCGGGCTCATCCTCCGGGGGCATTAGACACTCGCTCCTGGTCCAGCCGGACACAACACACGCCGGGACGGATGAAGCTGCTTGTTATTATTCACCGTTTCGATCGATTCGCTGTTTATCGGCGGACGGCGATGCGATCTGAGCCGAACAAAGAGAAGCAGGAAGACTCACGACAGCCGTGTTTCTGTTTAAATCCTCACTTTCTCTGACGGGAAAAGCGCTCGATCGCTTCACTAAAAGCACAACGTTGGTTTTAAGGGTGGAAATTGAATGATTTCAGCGGACGATGTCGGTATAAACGCCCGAGTTTCGACCGCTGGCGTAACAAGATCTGAACTGACACTGTAATCGCTCCGAGAACTGACAAAATGTCACCGGTGCATCATTAGCTCCGCCCTCCACGACAAACGGACCAATCAGAGCCCCGGGAACGGTGTCAGGGAGGTGACCAGCTGAACGGAGCGTGAGGGGGGAGGCGGGGTGGAGGTGATGCAGCTGAGCGAGATGTTTCCTCTCCGTGACATGGATGTCTGATGGAGGTGATGCACATGAGTTACACTCACAGGATCACTAATGCAAACTGTTGTGGAAAATACAGCTCAGGTGGCCATGAAAAAAGTTAGAAGTGACATATCTACAGTATGTTCAGAGCCCGCAACACATTTGTTATGGGTGGACCCCTCACCACAGAGCCAGCAAAACATTTCCTAATAATGACCCTGACCAAATACATGTTATGATTTAAAGACAACAACACAACAACCCTTTATTATTGTCCACTGATGGTTACTAGGAATAAAGATGCCTGTTTTCTATAGGGAACTGAGGGCACTGAGTTACAATACAATGATAATATGTTCTTTTTGTACATAGAATATATGTATGAGATGATAATATATGGTAACATATGATATATATGTAACCATATATAGATAGATAGATAGATAGATAGATAGATAGATAGATAGATAGATAGATAGATAGATAGATAGATAGATGTATATATAGGTTTCTGTATAGATATAATAAATAGAACATTTTTTGCTAAGTTCACAATGTCCTATAAGCACAGTATTGCTATAAGCACAGTCTGCTAATTTAATGAATTGCAAAGCTAGTCATATATACTGCTATTCATAGCTGTACAAACCAGCATGTTTTTACTAATGTTTAAACAACACTGATGTCAAATTAAGCAGTGAAATAGAAACAGAAGCCAATCTCAACTGCAGACAGTGCAAAACATCAACCTAATTACTTCTGTGAGAGGGGACAAAACGTTTCAGCAGTCCCCACTGAGACATGAACACTGTGAGATTTGGCTCCGTCGATGTGGGACCTTCACTGGCACGAGAGCATCGTTTCTGAAATTGGTGATAGCAATGTGCTTTTCTGAGTTATAACAGGAACATTAAAGAGAATTCTCCAGGCTCATGCCAAGACAGTTCTCATGTCCTCTTAATTCAATCCCAGACTCGGTACACTGTGATCCAGTCAGAGGCCGAGGGGACAGAGCACGGCCTTCTGCGTAACCCAATAACAGCCTGAGACAAAAGCCAAGACCAGTTCATGAATGGAGACGTAAGACAGTAATGCGATTAAGGTCGTGCTAGTCTCTTAGTGTGGCCATCAATGGGTTAAAGACACGGGTTGATGACATCATCAGACCTGCACTAATGTAAATGTGTTAGTTTGGTGGATGCCAGTGTTTGTGTGTCGTGTATATCATAGTTGGCCGTTTGTTATTGACTGGTGATTTTTAAATGTACCATGATTTTCTTTCCACCGTTCCAACCACCTGTCAGAATCCAGTTTGATCCATTCATTCCTGATGTCTCATATTTTTTTATTGCATATCCCATTTTACTAAAATACATCATATTACTAAAGTAAAACACATTGTTTCATATTTACTTGTTTGTTTCTTTTTCATGTATCTTTCTGTGTGATGTATTTGAGCAGTTAAATTTGAGCAGTGTTGTTTTTGCGTATGAACATATGAGATATTGAGAAAGATCAGTGTTGACCTTGAATGTGTTCACGTGATGACAGCGCTATGAGCTGTAGGGATGAAGGATTAATATGGCGCAAATAAACAGGTGATGACTGATTTACCTGGACTGTAACAGAGAGGACATCTGACTAAGTTTTACTGACCCTCTAATCTGATTGGTTGTCAGAAGTGTGTTTTCAGCCCAATAAGGACGTTGACCGTGGCAAAATGAGGTTCATCTATATAAACACTACAAAGAGCTCTCAAACACAGAAATACATCTAGAGGCGCGTGTGTATTTTGATCTATACACTATAACTAATGCTGAAGAGTGAGATCATGCACTAAGTTTAAATCTAACCGACGAGCCAAAACTAATAACAATAAAGGCTCACAGCCAGGAATCGCAAATCCGACACTGGGTGGAAAATAGCTGAGCTGAAGGTAAGTCTCATTACCAGACAGCTCAAAGCAAATCTGAACAGGTCACTGAATAATACCTGCACACAACCTCCTACATACACGCACACTGTCTAATAATAGCCCTGTTTTCCACCCATTCTTATAGAGGAGGACACCAGAAGAGCTGTTGAGTACAAGTGACATACACCTGAAGGCCTGCATGCCAGTTTCTGGAGCAGTGTGTACGTGTGTGTGCTTAACTGTTTATCCTTAATGATTTCTACATTTAGAGACTGAAACGTGCAAACACGCGTTCCTACTTTATATAGATTCAAGACATGATTTTATTTACATTACTACACTGCAATAAATCTATAAGTCTTGCATGTTTTACGTCTAATGTAAGTTAGAGCAGCTCATTTTAGAAACTCCCCCATCCAGTGAACCAAATCCAGGCAATAAAACATTTCTTCATAACACTAACCAAACAAATCACTTATCACGTGATCCCAAAAGGCACGCACACTGTAAATATATACAGTAAATAGCAGAGTAATCTCATAACACGAGGTTAAAATCACACTATGGCTTCTAACATTAATAAACATTTGTAAAGCATGAGTTTAATGTTCAGCATGTCTTGAGGAGCTTCTGATTGATGTTTTGAGATGTTCACATAGGTGTGATGTTCAAAGCTGTCTGCACTATGAAAACAATCCATCACGTGTAATAAACACACACGCGCAACTCTGAGATAATCCATCTCCAATGTCAACACATCTCACCCAGAATATCACTTACATCTGTGTATATTGCAACCCCTTCCTCAACCAGTGAGATCATGTCACACATAACATATCTGGTCAAAATAAGTCACATGC
>JAZGTK010019615.1:0-11315 GCA_036877625.1 Ambastaia sidthimunki
TGGTGAAATACTGCAGCTTTTTATGTTGTGTTTATATGGATGTCCTTTATAGTTAAAGATGCAATTCGTAATTTCTGCCTCTCTTTGCCATCTCTGTTAGAAACATGAACTGCTTTACGAACCTTCCGTTATGAATATTGAAGTAAAATAAAGCCAAACTAACATTTCCAGGAAATCTGACCTGACAGCTTAAATTATAAATCATTATAAGCTAACTGTTGTGAATCGGGATGACAGTTTTATTAAAGATTGCAGCTTTAATTTGCAGAAGAATTGGTTTAGTTACTAGCATATAATTCCTACATATTCTGAATCTTCTGAGGTGAGACAATAGAGGGAGGAATGTTCTAGATAATGAAAAGATTGAGGCAACAAAAAAAGCACTGGAAAGAATAATCCCTCAGAGCCCAGGAGGATTAAACATCCAGAGAGCATCACACTATATTACAGAGAGATGTTTATAACCTGCGGTCTGCTACCCAGAAGCCACCTCTCACTAATTTCAGAATGCTGGGAGGTGTCAGTTTCTGAACAAGAGCAAATATCCGTTGTGGATTAGCCTTAAGAAAGGAGAGATAGAAACAGGCAGAAATTGTGCGTGTCTGCGTACACTATTCGAGTGTGAGCTGCAATCAGTATGTATGAGACCGTAATTCTGGCTATTCAATGGGAATGATTCCCTCATTTCTTTCCAGCATTCGTCTGCGTTCATGATTTTAAATCTTTCTCTATTTGCTGCAGCCTCAGCTTTGTGTTTGCGCTCTTTCAACTTTAAACCATTAAAGCACCAAGATTATGAAAAGCATTATGCTTCATTATGGACCCAAAACCACCTTAATCATAACAGTGCATAAGTCGAGTTCCAATCAGCACATTGCTATGTGTCTGTTTCCTCTTTGCTCATTTGGGGATCTTTTTGCACATAAGGCATCCCCAGCTAACAGGGAATGTTTTCAGAATGTTGGCTAATGTTCTTTAAAAGTTCTCTCAACATTATCAAAAAATTCTTGTGGTAATGTTATGTTAAATATAATAAATGATATGTTATAACTACATAAAAGTAGTTAGTGGTACTAATATAACCTTAATACAATGCCTACAGAGCTTTCCTAGAAGTTCAAAATATTCTTGTTATCTAATGGAAACTTTAGGGAAACATTCTTACAACTTTAATGAATGACAGTATCTCTTCCAATGGATCAAGGGGAACTGAGGTGAATATTTGTGAAAATATCACAGTAGTCATTCCAGCTCATGTTGTCTTTCATGAATCACCAGTCAGTTTCTCCACCAGATGAGAGGCAGGTGCTTCCTGAAACCTTTGCAGACAACTTCAGAGTTTGCTTTCATCTCTCTTGCTTTTCATCTCTCAGTGGGAAGAATTTGCCATTTAAAATATTATTTAAGATGACCATAATACATTGCAAGTGTTTAAGTGTTTGCTAAATTGTAAGGAGACTGATTAATCATAATGTAACTATTTATACCAAAGCAGGGCTTATCAAACAACATCAAAGAGAAGCAGAAATAGAGACTTTCTGAGGACATCATAGCAGGAATCAATTACATTGATTTGAAGTTTGCTTCCATTTAAAGAACAAATACATGTTGGACGATTGAACATCAAGCAGGGAGGTCACTGAGTTAAGTGGCTTAGTTTTCATGCAGTTGTCTGATTCTACTAGCTTTTTTCTGAATACTAGTCTTTGTATATGTAGATGTAATTTTTAGATATAATATTAAAAGATGTAATATTGATTGTTCTAATAATAATAATTATGTTGTGAACCACATAAATGCATATTTATGCATAATTATGTAGATTGTTCAATTATGTAAGTATCATAACAGCTGTCAAATGCCACAGATGTCCATGTCACTAAGCTATTTTATGTTAACCCTCGATTGCATATAACCATATAAGTGGTTCCGTTTTTAGCTTTGCATGGTACAGTGACTTTTCTGTGATGTTTGTATAAAATAGATTTTAATTTAACTACATACAGAATGTGGCAGTGTAGTGTTCTGTCTATCCATCACACTGTATATGACGTTCACTAAGCTCCATTATAGTGTGTGTGTGTGTGTGTGTGTGTGTGGATGTGTGTGTGTGTGTGGATGTGTGTGTGTGTGGATGTGTGTGTGTGTGGGTGTGGGTGTGTGTGGATGTGTGTGTGTGCGTGTGTGTTAAATTAATTTAATTAATTTAGGCCTGTTACTTTGTTTTTCTGTGACACTCAAGCAATATTCATATATATTTTTTTCTCTGTTCTTCTTTTCTCATTGACGATTCCCTTTTTTATTTCACTTTTTCCATTCAAGATGGAAAATTTCAAGAGTTACTTATATGGACACTTAACTCGAAACCGTGCAAATTTGTTACCTTTGAATCTGGTTTAGGTTGTGGAGGACAGTGTGACCAGCCGTCGATTAAGGGGTTTTCCATCAAAGATATTATAGTCAGGTAAACAAGAACAGATGACTTAAAAGGTATCATCTCAATGAGTCACTCACATCAGAAACACCTCAGGCATCTTTCACAATAACAGTCCTCATGAAACACATGCGATATTTACATAGTCATTCTCCCTGCTGTATTCAGACCTTTTTAAATGCATATTTAAGAACCAACTGTGGTGATCAAAGGCGAGGAAAAAAATATCTTTTATTGCTAAACAATTACTACACAGATGGATATGGAACATCAAGACAATATGAGACTAATAGCACATCAAAAGACAAAACTGGATTACACGCAGATTCATACCAGAGAAAAACAGAGAGAGAGAAACAGGTGAAACACAGATCAGAAGCTATAGATGAAAGGTGTGTGGGGGGAGGGGAAGGGGGCATCTGAAAGTACCAATGTGACATGGGCTGGGTAAACAGTGTACTCTGTAAAGCCCTTACACTACCTTGTTTAAATGTGTCATCCCATGTACATTGCAGGTAAGAATAACAACATTTTCAAACATTGCCAAACCTAACCCAGCCCTCTTTGCAGATGCAAATAGATTGGAAAAGCCCCAAACCACACCCACTAACATTTGGTCCATCCCACATGAGACTGTCTTACATCTGCATCTGTAGTCAGAGATTAAGCCCAATCTGTCAGTCTGTATGTGCCTGCTGCCCTAGAGTCCAGTTTAATCCAATGGGCACGTCACACACTCTTCCCTCTATAAAAACTGCATTGTTGTCCTAGCTATGGCATTAGGCACACAAACAGTTGAGACATGCAGACAGTGGGAGCAGACCCAGCTGCTGACACAGTGCTGGCTAGAACAGAGCTCAGTATTTGAGGAGAGCACAAAGCTACACTCCCTGCGGTGTTTTACATAATTCTGAGATAGAGAAAAAATAGTTTATAAATAAATGCGTTTCCCACTGTAGGCCATTTGCAAGTTCATAAAATAGCAAATAGAAAAGCAATACCGCAATTTACAGCTCTGAGGTTTTGAGGTTTGTAAGGTTAAGCCAAATTCAACAATCAAGCCTGCTGCTAGAATAGTTTTTGTGCACAGATCTGCTCTCTGGATGAAGCATACGTGTGATGTTTTACAGTGTAACTTATGATATATTTACAAAATGTGATATTTTGCTAGTATTTTTGTAATATAACTAAATGTTAGTGAAGAATAGTTTAAGGAAACTAGCTGTGACTGCATAGTATGGGCATTTAGTTTATGCAATATGGTATCATGCTACCAATAGAGGGTGGCGATGAGCACAGTGTTTTCTAAAAATCAGAAAATTAGCTCCTCCTTTCAAACCCACCAACAGCTGCCCCCTCGTTCCCCTCCACCTCTCTCGCTCTCCCTCAATGCAAGAACTTGTAGGTAATACACCATTACGACAGCCGCGCTTCATCCCAGTGTACGCTGCCTCCCGTTTCTCTCTTTCTCGTTGCATTCACTTCCTTACTTTCAGCCCTCCCTCTCTCTCTTTCTCTCCTCCTCTACATCCTCAATCTCTCAGCAGCAGTTTGTGTCCTGAGAGAACTGGCACCAAACCGACGCATCCATGGGGCGAGCGCAGCATCTTTATTCCTCCACATTACAATTTGAAGTCATATAGGTGGACATTGCCAACAATCGCGACAAACACATTAGCAAGTCGGGTTCGCAGTTTGATCTCTGGGCTTTAAACTCTCCCAGCCCGTCTCGGAGTCACGAAATCTTTATATATTGGTAAATCGTATTGGTAGCGAGTTTGGGTGATGGATGGAGATGCCTGCGTTCGCGTCTGGACTCGACCGATGCAAGTGATGCTCCCGCAGAAGAAGATCAAAGCGCGGAGGAAAAAGCGCAAGGAGTTGTTCGGGGGACAGATGTGCTTTTTGGGGCTGCTGCTGCTGGCGGTGTCCGGCTTGTCCAGTTTGGCCGAGAACTCCGGTGAGTTTCGGTTCAGGATTTGTTAGGAATGTGTGTTTGTGAAGGCGGAGGGGGTAATGGAAAGTTTTACCGGAGAAACATACCCGCATTGTTTTAATAGAAACCATACTTGCGTTGTTAAAGTAACTGTTTCAAACAGAGCCATGATCTGTTTTAGAGGGAAACCTTACGTTAGTAACTCTAATAGATACGAGTAGTTCCCTAATGCAGTTCATTTTGCCATGTTTGTTTTGAGTGTAGTTGTCATGTAAGTTCGTAATCTCAGTATGCGTCTATAAAGCTGTGACTTCTCTAAATTTTACTTCTCTAAAATTGTTAATTATATAAGTACAATTCTTTTTTAAACTCTCAATTGTGTATGATCCTCTTCTATATGAACTATCTCATGATAATATTTTACTTACTGTTTCAGAGAACCTAACATTTTAACTGTCACCAAATGCTATTTTGTCTGTAGTGCAAGTTTTATTTAACAGTTCTTTGACTCAGCTTATGTTAGTGTTACCCAGGATGTTGATCACTGGAAGTGAAGATTTACAACCATCTGTGTTTAATAACAGGCTGATCTTTGGCAGGACAGTTTTCCCCAACAACGCTGATAAAGTTTGTGTCTGAAACCGTAACATACTGGCTTGTAGTATTGATGTTCAAAAAGAACATTGAAAGAATAAATGAAGCCATTTGTGGAACTCATTAAAGAGCGTGTTATGAAAGTTATGAAAACCTACAAACATTGAAGATGTTTATGTCACTAGAACTGAACAGGAATTATTGTTATTAAAGTCCTTATAGTGTTTGTGTCAGTCGTGGGGCTGACCTGTGAATAATTTGTTCATACCATAAAATGTCCTGATAATTTGCTCATAAATAAAACCAGGAGGCTGTGTCAGTTTTTCCTCAGAGGTTATAGGAGACAGTAACAGTGTCTAACACGTTACATACGTGTCTTACATTGGTTTACAGTCATGTCCTTTTATGTTATGGTGACCGGTATTAAGCATTAGGACTTGATGCATTAATGTGTCTTTTAAAAGTTGGCAAACATTGGCATAAAAGCTTTATTCTTCATATCTTAGTTTTCTTATCAGCTGCAGTGTATCGGCCGCAATCTGATTCTGTCCACCGTGTACGTTCATCCGTATCTGTGCAACACAGACAAAAATAAGTGCACCTCATAACAATTTATAGTTATATGCATCCCTTTAAAAGCCATTAAGTGTGCATGCATCTGTCTTTGTTGTGCTCGCATTACCCATGACATCATAGGAAAAAAACACATTTCCAGATAATGCATGATAATTACGTTCACTTAAATGCACTGCATTTGAAGATAATCTTGTTGAGTAACATTCTTTACAACTGTGTATGTTAATGCTGTTGAAAAGATACAGCTTCATCATGTACAGTGTGTTATATGTAAAGTTACTGTTTGGCAGATGTCATGTTTGGAAATGGTGGAGAGAGGTGCATATGAAGAGGGAAGATTGGGGATCATAGTGTTCCAAGATCTAGTGAGCTACCTATGGAGGCAGTATTTTAAGGCATCATATGCTGGGTGTGCTCATGATGTGATGGTCATTGTAAAAATTGTACGCAGAAAAGTTATCATGTCTTTCTGGATACCTTATTATAGCCAAATTCTAAGGTAGCATCACGCATATATCCCAGAATGCATTGTGACACACAGTGATATTCAAGATGGTGGACAAGGTGAGAGAAATACCAATATGTTTTACAGTAAACAAAATCTAGTGTAATATTTGTGTTATTTTTGATGCTGAGTGGTCATTGGGCAGCAACATGTTTTCAATGCACACAGCCTACAGACTCACGACGAAAAGACTGTCTGTGCCTTGCGTTCCATTTGTGATATTTTGTTTTGCCATAAACCAAAATGCATGCAAATGTGTCCCCAGTCTTGATAAGCATTTATTGAACATTAATTTAACATTTAATATAGCCTTGTAAGTAAAACGTTATATTAGGGCAGATAAGAATTCCCCACACTCTCTAAACAAAAACGTTGTGACATCACAAAGCATGCCAGTAACCTCCACAACTGTCACTACCACTGTTTAAAATGAAGTAATGGTAATGAGACTCCACTCTGGTTGAGATGCTGCTTTAGAAAGCACCTGCCTATGTGCAGTGAGGCAGTGTGCTGGTTTTTAGCTCTGCTGTAAGCTCTATTCTGTGCCGAGTGACCTGCCAGGCAGCACAGACACTTATATAAAGTGACTTCTCTGTCAGTTGCTGACCGGCCCTGACAGACACGCTGCCTACATCTGGGCCAGCCAGCTTTCCCACAGAAGTCCAGCAGGCTGGCCTCTGAGCTTATTTATGGTTTGTCTTAAGTTATTTGCTTTGAAGCTCTTTGTTCTTTATTTATTATTTTTTAACATTATTTCAATGCCCTTTCTTTTCATCAATTCTCTCATCTCTTTCTGCTCTCTGTGTTTCCTGCTATTCTCATCTGTTTTTTTAGTATTGTGACACTTTTTGGCTGTCGGATATTAGAGAAACAGTTAATGTAATGAAATGCACTTGTGGCTACTGTGCTACAACATGACAGGAACTAACTTCATAGATCCACTGAAAATCTCCTTGACACCAGTTAGATAATCCTTAAAAAAAGTTGTTCTTGTTCAGAATTGTTCAGTCTGGTTTGTTTGCAGATGTTGCATATGTTAATTTTTAATCTAATGTAATGAAATGCAAACATTTACAGTGTGGATGACAGTCAATACTTTTTCGGACTTTTTATCACTATAAATTATGCCTATACATTATATAAATTATTGTTCTGATGCTAAATTAGCAGAACTGTAATGCTTCGGTGTGTTAAAATGTAATAATATTTGAAAGTGATAGAATGAATGAGTGAAAAAGGGCTGAATTGACACACACTTGAATGTTTTCTGTCAGCTGTAAAAACTACTGACTCTGTGGTTTGTTTTTCACTTGAGTTGATGAATAGAGCCAGTGATGCTGGTGTCTAGTGCACTATCGAGTACAAAAGCCGTCCTGCTTCCACACCTCAGACCGACCTCTCTCATGCCATCCACTGCTAATCATTGACAGTTTTGATTAAAATATCACTCTGTGGGTTAAAAGCAGAGTCTCGGAGATAAATATACAGCACAGGTGGTTATTTCTGCAGAGTTTCCGAGATGGGGTTCACAGTGAATAAAAATCACCCAGTCATTTGATCAAGTGAAAGCAAATAATGGCACAAATTTCAGAACATCACAGTCGGCAACAAAGCTCCTCGTTTAAGCACTGATTACAAAAATAATGTCAACACAGTCTAAAAGTAAATCAAAGTTAAATAAAGTGAGTCTTTCAAGCCTAAACAAAAAGCACCGTACATTTTTGTGTTGCCTTTGTTGGTGGTAATGACTAATGTTATTGGTAAACGCACACTTTTTGGAAAGTTGTTCCAGTTGTTATTTGGAAAGTTGGTGTTTATTTGTGTTTTGTCCTATGTGTGTCTTTTTTAGCATGTTTACATTTTATTTGCCACTCAATTTTGAAATGTACTTCTATAACTTGATGTATTCTTGCATGAAACTGATATGGGTGGGGCTTGATTTTATCCACAGGAAATTGATTGAATCTGTGAAACTCATTGCTTTGTACCAGAATGTAGACAGGCTGGAATGCTGTCTATGTGTTTGGCTATAGGTTGACATGTCAGCAGAAAAGGAAAGATGTTTTAGAGTAGCATGTTTACCTTTGCTTTGCACTTTTCAAGAAATTGAATAACACGCACCCACCGAGTTGTTTACAGGAGACCAGGAATGCAGTAAGAAATTGAACAGAGTTCATTTTGATTTCATGTTGAGGACAGTTAAAACAGAAGAGAAAAATTATTTCTTAGCACTTTCTCAGTAATTTAAAAGTAACAGATCCCCCAACAGAGTGTCCCTAATTATTACAGTGGTTTTATTTTAGGCTTACAGTGTAATGTGGTATATACAAGACAGTTTAGTCAGGATGAAGTCGGCTGTAGCCCTGCTGCACATGACATGGTAAAAAGAAAAGGATAAGAAGAGAGGAACTGCAAGGGGTTTATATCTGCTGGACCCCCACAATCCCCTCCAAATGTCTGTCCTGCAGTGGCCTTTACGTGTAACGCAGGTCATTAATTCAGAAAAGAGGGGATGCCCAACATACCTTGTCTATAAATACACACATACACACACACACATTAATAATGTATAATATACATATATAATATTTATAATGCCCCTACACTCTGCTTTACATTGGGCTGCTGTAAAAAGGATCAGGCCCTGTTTTGCATCTGTTTATAAGTTTTAAGTTTGCTGAAGCCAAGATCATTCTTGACTGAGTAATCAAATGCATTGCACAGCTCAGAAGAACACAGCAAGACCACCGAACATCTCCTAGAGAGACTCTCTGCCCAGTCAGCGAGAGGACGGATTGCACACAGATGTTTGGAATATTTTAGATGTACGGAGATGAAAACCAGCCACGCATTGTAATGTAGCAAGGACAAGCATGTTATGCGGGTACTTGGCGAACTGGGACGTGCTGCCAAAAATGTTATGCCCTAAAAATAGTGTGTTCTGCATTTTACTTTGTAGGCATTGCTGATATTTTTTGGGAGAGAATAATTATGAGGGTCTAATGTCATCGAGTTTGATCAGCTGCATGTGGCAGCTGATGCTCAATTCCGAGTTTAGTCAAATTGAGAAGTTTCTTATACTTTGTCTCTTTGTCTGTTTATTCAATGTGTTATGCAACAGGGAACCAATTTAGCATTTTAAAATTTGTTGAAGTAACAATAAATAGTACAGAACTTTTTTATTTATATTTTGGGCATTTTTGTTTCTTAATTAGATAGGACAGTGTATTTGTGAGGAGAAAGTGGTCAGCAATAGACTACAGCTCCAATTAAGATCTTTTATGAGTAATGTTTTGGGCATATCTTGTTGTCTGCGAATATTTGGTGGTGTTTGTGCTGGGTTTTGAGTTCATAAGTTAGGGACCCTTAGGATACATCTCATGAGCTGGGTTTTAAGTTAGGGTGCATCTTATAAAGTTTCAGAGAATAGAAAACTCAAGTAAGATTAGCATATAGTACAAAACACGCTCTTGGGTTAGCATTATTTGTTAGCCGATGCCATTGGGATTGTTTTTTCTTGTTATCTGTGCAATAAAATAAAAACACTTCAGGTGCAGCTTACATGCACAAAACTCTTTGGGGCTACTGCATGTATGTTGCTTGTCCAGATGCATTAGTCAAACTGTGACTTGGCATTAGCGTCAACACAAGGCTGTAATAATAGAGATTAGCAATTAGCATGAAACCCCAGCACACATTCTGAGTGCTAGAACGCTGAGATAGCCATTCAGCTGCGCTGAGAGGGGAAGAAGAACTGATTAGCTTTTTAACTCTCTGATTTGGATCAAACACGAGATGACTATAACACAGTGTATTGCAAATTGCCAGTGAGGGTATGAGAAGGTAGCTCATTAGATTTCAAACAAGATTACCCCATGATTCAAATGTGCACTTCTCTGTTAAAACACAAATGTGCTTAAAATATTAAAAACCCACTATGAAAGAATAATGAGTTCTAAGCTTTTAATCTTGTGACTGTTTTGAATGTATATAAGCCTGTTTGATATTCTTTCTGATGACATAAAGCTGCATTTGAAACAGTATTTGAAGGAAATAATTGGTTTGAAAGGTGTGAAATATACCATAAGCTGCAGAAGAGCTCATATATCTTATATATACATTATACATCTTACATGTCTGAGCTAAAATATCTGTATTTTGGGAGTTCAAGACTGGTGCACTTCCATTATTGTAAATATTTGTGATTGTCCCAAGAAGATATAGAAGATATATGCCAAATAGTGCACGGACAAAAAGTTTCATTTTTAACGTTGTTCATGCTTGACCCTGGGTTTACAATTAATCCTGAATAATCTGGTTTCAAGATTTCACACTGTAACCCTGGGTTAACATTCTTTGCATATTTATGAGGTCAGTAGCATTGATTGGATGAATAAAAATTGTGACAAGCACTCATCCCTCAACTGCTTGTGCATCTATGAAAATGTCATTATGTAAATTGGCTGTGGCTGTGGTACCTACAAATCTACAGTAAAAGCAGAAACTAATAATATTTATCTCTCCTTATACAGTTCTGTTTAGTTAATTCATTTGCTGTCAAAGTTTGTAATTGTAATTCAATTTTAGATGCTGAGACTAAACAGCATTTATGTGACTGCCCAAAGTACAGAAATATTTAATGAAATACTAAGATGTGTTTTTTAAAAAGTGGCCTTCATTTTAAGGTTTAACAGGAATAACCCAGGTTAAGCACAGTGTAAACTAAACTGTTTTAAACACTGTTATGCAGTTCATTGGTATGCCATGCAGTTAGTTACAATCAATACAGTTCATCAGTCAGGCAAAGACAAAATAATAACAATTACAACTCCATGAAACATGTACAAGACAAATACAGTGTGGAGGGATGCAGTGGTGCTACACTAAATGATGCCCCAGAAACTCCTTCTCCCACTGGGTTACCCTGAGCCTCAAGACTGCCTGTGTGCTCCTCCAGCCTTTTGAAGATTGATTGGTTGAGATGAGGCTCTTTTCCGGTTCTTCAGGCTGATAGCAGACACACACAGCAGGAGTCACACTGCCAGCAGTCACTAATGAGATTATTAATGGCTTGTCACATTCATAAACGACCCGTTACTGATACACAATCACTGGCTATAAATATAACCAAAATAGATTCTCTCTTTCTGGCAATTTATTTAGTGTTTGACACTAGGTTACACACCCCACCTAGAAATTACTGTAATATTAGAAATAATATTGCAATTATGTATTTGTATATGTGTTCTGTGTATATGTGTTTTGTGTGT
>JAZGTK010019616.1:0-11315 GCA_036877625.1 Ambastaia sidthimunki
TCACACACTTCACCTTTTAACTCGAGGATTTGATTACCTGGACATAATAGACCCCTTTGTTGACGGCATACATCATTAAAAAGGAATAATCCAAGTTCTGTTTGGTCCTCCATCTGCAAACAAAAAACCCAAACAATTACATCATACACACTGAAAATGGAAACAGACATTGACTGTGGATGATAACCTGTGAATGACTCTAGAGCAGAAGTCCTCAACCTTTATGACTTCAAGGGTCCCTCACTGTTCACAACAATATTTTAAGACCCCCTCACTCACAATTTCTACCTCAAATAAGTATACAATGTAAAACATTCTAGAGCTTCGCATGACGATTCAGAATATTTGCTATAAAAATATAAAACAAAAAAATATAATGATAGTTACATTATTTAATGCTTGTTTTGTCTCATTTTAAAAAATGAAAGTCATCCTGAGGCTCCCTTGGAAGTTTGTTGAGGCCCCCCATGAGCTCTATCTATCTTCATCAACTCACAAGCATAGACAATCTAGGACTTGTCATTCATTTAACCTCTGCAGTATGGTTCACAGAAAACAGAGGTATAAATATTCAGAAAGGACAGAGAACTTTAAATGTGCGGAGAATGAAAACTGCCCGTGTCCTTTGATCAGACAGACTTGGATGAAGTGATTGAGAGATGAGTCTGTGGCACAGAATAAGAGGGAGCTTAGAGGCTCCTCAATGCATACTTAAATCACGCAGACAGGCAGTCACACACCCACACAGACATGCGCAGTCGGGTAGATGGTTTCACTGGGCAGAATTTATGCCCCATTAAGACAAGTAATTTTGGAAATACCCCCAACAGGGTCCAAAATTAATACCTACAGAGCGCCAAATGAGAGTAAAAATTAGTTTTGGTGGGTACATCAAACCGAGTTACTCACTAATGGCTGGTAACATTATAAGACATAATACATCCTTTAAATCAGATTGTAAGAATATAAGCCCTCACTGAGGCAAGCGATATGCACATTTCAAATTAAAGGAGTATAAACCGTTCACAGAAAACATCTGTCATGACTTGCCCGACTGTTAAAAACTTTTATCACTGTGGAAAACTATGTGAAACACTCCTAGTATGAAGTAACCAAATAATAATATGCGGAACAAAATCATGTTTTTGTATGGCTTAACCTCATACAAGATGCACAAAAAAGCCACCAAATATTCACAGCTAGTAAATGTTCTCTATTCACTTGTGTTTGGAAGGTGTGAAAAAGTTAATTTTCACACCTAATGTAATTAAATACATTTAAAAGTTAAATTTAAATCCTGGCAATTATTTTCTCTCTATGCAACAGACACGCAAGTATAGACCAAAATTCCTTAAAACAGTTAAAAAAAAACTTTCTAATCAGCCAAAAAATGACAACAATGAAATACATTTTCGTTATTGGCTGAAATCACAAAAAAAAAAAAAAACAGGCGATTGGCTGATTTTACATGAAAGATAAAAACTTCATTTTCTACAGACCCATACTGCCCATTCATTCATATTTTTTATCAGCGTTTTGCTTCCTTCTTATAATGTCTCTGACAGAATCACAGTTCTGATCATGAAAGAGAAACAAACAACAAAGAGACAGAAGAAGTTGTAAAAGAAGGAAAAGAAAGAGATACCCAAAATGACTGAGATTAAATTGAGGCAGCTGTGGATGAAAGTCTTAGAGAGAGAGAGCAGGAGATGAGAAGACTCTTTTAAGAACATGAATCATCAAGAGAGAGAGAGACAAAGACAAAGAGAGAGCGAGAGAGAGAGAGAGAGAGAGAAGGGGAGGAAAAAGGAAGGGAGTAAAAGAGGGGATGAAAGTTGTTGTCTATGACCTTGAGCTAGTGGTGGAGTATAAAGCAATACTGTCGTTTGCTCTATCAACTTCCTGTCTCTCTTAATACACTCACCACTCCTTTAGCTGTCTTTCTCTACTGATGTCTTACTGATGTCTCTCTTTCTCTCTATAATCACATCCGTTACAGTAAATCAGTTCTGACTCTGCCACTGTAATATGAGATCTGGGCCAATCAAAATTTTATTTCACCCTCACTACAGAAATCGATGGTAACACAAGCACTGTGGGTACATAAATATCATCACGTACAGCCTCCACAGCGACAGTATGACCTCACACAACCCGCAAAACCTATTGGGATAAAGGCTTGTGATTAAATGCTTAAATTAGTTTTTTAGACAAATATAACTTTACATGTACATTTGTCTGTACAAAACTAATATTTAATCATTTTTGGCCAAATGCTCTGTATGTATGAGAACTTCCTGTTTAAACAGCATCTCAGGTGGCACTTCAGAAACATGATCAAAGGGCACAGAGCTGTAATCTGGACAAAGATGTAATGTAACATTGTTGGTCATTACATAAAGTCCTAAAATTTGTGTTGCTTTTTTAGTTTATGATATCTTAGTATGTGGAAAATAGAGAGAGAATGAGTAGATGCGACTCAATTGGCTGAAATCCTGTTTGCATACTATCCTTTTAATGGTGCAAGATTGGGATTAGCATGTCCCAAATCATTCTGAAAACTGTGCCAAAGGAATCCAGATAAAACAATATTAGCAATGAAGTACGCATCCATGCGTGCTTTTTGGGATAACAAACAGACAATCGCTTGCATTACAGAACAGGAAGTTTGCAAAAGCTCTCTTTGATTTTCCACCTCTACAAAAATTGGGAGAAAATTCTCCAACAGCAATCTTTTGAAAATAATTGTAAAATCTTTCTAGTCTCAGACAATTTAGCTAACACAGTATGTAACTTTCTTATCATAAGTGTAGTACATACTGATATATTATAATACACATATAATTATTATTTTACACAGTAAAAATATGCAGTCTTTTAGAGTGCAATAAGAGGTTAAAAATTTCTAAATACTTACTTTACCCTTTCCTTTGAGTCACCAAAGGTCTCCTTCAGGTTGTTGAAGTCTGGATAGTAGCTAGCAGGGGGAGATATAACCTCCAACAACCCAGAATTCAGTTCAGTGTAAAACCTTATGGAGATAAACAGAAAATGGATTAGTTTGAGGATTAGTTTACCCAAAATCAAAAGCTGTAATTATTTACTTTCTCTCATGTCGTAACACACCTTTATACGTTCATTTTTTTACATGGAACATAATTTTTATTATTTGTTTTATAACTTTTATGCTTCCTAAACAGCTCCTAAAAGATTTATGATCCACACGCAAACTTTGAGGAAGGGAAAGATCTTGGTATTGCTTTTTGTATTGTTGCGTTTGTTATATGGCAAAATCTGCTAAATGATAACTCAAAACCTGAATGGCATGAGTTCACTTAGGGTGATTTCAGAAATTTAGGTTTCTGTTACAAACAGTTCAAGACATAACGACAGTTTTTGCTTTGTGATTGCAAATCACAAATTAAAGCAATACATTTAAGAAGGTTAAATTTGTGGCAGAAATTACATCACTTACTCTTTCTCAAGGCCTGCAGCCACACTGTTTACATAATCAATGTCCATCTGTGGGGAAGCAAACATGACAAAACACTGGTTAGTATGTACAGTACACGCGCACACACACAAACACACACACTGTAAGCCTGCTGAAATATGGGAATAGGATTGATTGTTGCGCTGTTTGTCATCTTGCGAGAACTACATGTATCTGTTCCCACAGCTTTTTAAGAATTAAAAATAACTCGGTGTAATTCCAGCCCTTTGTAATGCTGTAATTGTAATACTTTCCTTATTAATAATTTCCTAAACTAATTTAAGGGGTTCGTTGGTTAATCTCAATTCAGAGAACTTTAGGACATTCAATGATCAAAATATATTTACTCCAAAATATCTCCCTTAAACAGATTTCATAATTTTTGTAATGTCAAAACATTGACTTTATTATTTTTGTTGCAGTTTTGTTGCGGTAACAAGTACTGAAACTATAGATACCATGTAATGGATGTCTCAATAGACACTTATTATGACTATTGAAATACTGCAGAAGATGTCTTGCAGACAATGTGAAAGCACTGACACCTCAGCACCATCCACACACCTCCACCAGTGCTAACCAGCAAACAAACCCACAAACAAAGCAAACAAACCACCTTTACTAGTTCAGCTACTCACTATAGGTCAATCATTTCAAAGACAGTCACTCAGCCACACCCACAAACACATATATTTGAACAAAGTTAGGTATTTATGCTTTTTAAGTATTTATGCTGGTTAAGTATGCATGCTTGTCAGAATGACTGACCTATCTCAAGTGTTCAGACAGAAAACACCTTACACGTAAACACATAACTTACAGAACGCTCACCTCTCCAACAAACACTATGATGACACAGTCGAGTTTCTCCTCCGGTGAAAGTTTATCAATGAGCGAATGAAGAGTTTCTGACAGGTATGACTTTACTTTTCGCTTCACTGTTGGGATGCCCATCACCATGGAAACTGCGTAGGACAGGGAATAAAAACTCAATTTCAATCCCATAAACTCAATTCACCAACATTTCATACAAATATAGCTCAAAAGATGACAAACTATTGTAAATAATGTAACATAAGTTGATTTAAAAACAGCCACACAAGACAAATGTTTGTCAGGTGTTGGCAGAGATGCTGTGGTTGTGTTCACCTCAATCTTCAACAAACATCAGTGTTTTAGAGAACTGTCACACAAGAGTAAAGCCCTCCATAAAGACATATGGAGGTATTCTGGGTAAATGTATGACTTTGCATTAGACTGCATTTTAAAATTCATTTTTCCCTAAAGAGCAACATAAGCAAAGCACAAAAACAGTGTGACTGGAATTACGTGTTACTGTAGGACTGTACTGTTCATTCATCTTTTAAAAAAACTGTGACATAAAAAGTATTTTCAGCAAGTTATGTATCATAGTTTACATCCAAATTTTTGCAACAATGTTTGGCGCATAAACAAAATAATTTCAGGGAGGTTTCTGTATGTTTCCAAAATTTCATCTTCATCAAAAAAAAAACATACCATTTTTTAAATAACAAGCCTGATCATAGGATTAATTTCAAAATCCATTTGAAATAAGCAAAAACCACACTGGTAACATACACACACAGGATAAATCAGACAGACAGAAACACTGTGTGGAATGAACAGGATCACTTTTCATACAAGTGCTGAAGTGTACTGTGTGTGTGTGTGTGTGTGTGTGTGTGTGTGTCGCGTGTTAGGCAGCAAGCTGATCTGAGTGACAGGCTGACAGAAGCCCTGTCACACTTCATCAGCACCAAACAGAAGATAATAAAATATGTTTTGCACCGCAAATGTTCTGAGGAAACACCATGTGGTAAAGAAGTAAAACAGGTTATAGCTGGTTGAGGAGAGAAACTGAGAGACAGAGAGAAAGAGAGAGAGGAAAGTCTATCAGACAGAGATAAAGCACCGGAAAGACCAAGGCAGAAAAAAAGAGACATAAAACCCGCAGTTAATGTGCGTTCACCACAAGTCATCTCCTACGCCACCTCTTCTCTTTCACAAATGTAACGTTTGGCCTTCAGGCTCTCGGTTACATAAAGACATGCTAAGCTCCATCATTTACCCAAAAAGTCTGAGTGCTGCTCTGCTGTACTTTGAAACAGAGCCACTCAACACGCCTTGAAAATAAACAACAGTAAATTTATACAGACAATCTTTAGGAACATTACACTGCCTTACATGGGCGAAACATGTCACTTCCGGTATCACTCTGAATGGATTTTATTTAAATGCACAGCTCGTTTGAACTGATTCACAGGGATAAATTAAACTTTATTTTTTTGACTTTTTTAATTTTTAAAACATTTTTGACGAGCAATTTTAAATCAGATACATTGTGTCCCAAAACCTTCATACACATGAATCGATTCAAATGAATTATGAAACCAGCACTAATGACACATTTAAAGTGAACTTAATGGCTAAATAATAAAATGCACTAAAATCTTAACATAACTACCTTTTTTGTTGCCAGCAAAATCATCACAAATAAAATGTATATGAATATTCTATATATTGTCGTCCCCTATAATGTGTGTGTGTGTGTGTGTGCAGGCTCTCACTGCAACCCTGCATTGCAGAATATTTTCATTTTCTACTGTCAGCTTCTCTTAAATATTTTTCCAGGACTGGTAAGCGTGGGATATGGAGCACGGTCTCCAGGGCCCTGACAGAAGAAGATGTCCCCGTTTACTGATCTAAAAATAGCCTCTCCTAAGCCACGATCTCATTGAGAGGAACCGCATACACAGGCACGAGCAGAGTCAACCGCAGTACCACACAATCTGGAAAGAGAAGCCTGACATTACTGTAAGCCAGCAGGGGAGGTGGGTCCGTGAGTTAGGGAGGGGACGGGCGTTGAACATGGGTGGTATTTGGTGTTCCAAAAACAACATGCTCCCTGCATTTTCCCATATCCTTGGAAAAACAACCTCCTTATGTGACAGGGGTAAGTCACGTGAGGTTTTATTGACATTCTCTAACATCATTATTGTCATTCAAGAATATTGTTGCACCGCAGACCATCCTGGTGTAGGATATCGCTTGTAAGGAAGCCATTTAGTTAACTTAACTCACCTGTTGTTAACCCACTGACTGACACAGTACAATGCAGTACAATGCGTCATTCAAATAGGAACAAAACAGAGCTCGCCACAAAAGAGCACGACAGCTCCGGGCTCAGAGTGTCAGTGTAGTGGTTAATATACCAGTAAAAATATACCATATACCAGCCAATCACAATTAAGTGGGCTGTAACCATACTGAAAACCACATCCCCCCTCTCAATAAACTCAGTCAAAAATTTTAAACATTTACATTTATTTGGTTTTAAATGCTTGACCATATTTGGGTATGAAATTACATTCCTGGTTTTATCTCTCATTCTTTCTCTCTGTCTCATTTTAATCATGCAACTTCTCTGAGGAGTTTTAAAGCAGCTAAAACCAGTACAGGATGGGTTGCAATCCAAAAACTGGTTTCAGGCAATTGGTCAGATTGACAAAAGAAACAATGCTAAAGGCAAAGGCTTTAACAAGCCCTACGTTTTTTTTTTTACTCATCTTAAACTCATCTTTTGCCCCATTTGCTGTTTTAGTCTGACAAATGACACTTCTGCTGGTGTCCATGAACCAATGAAATTTTGTTTTCCTGAGAGTTCAAATTTCTGTTTAAATTTTTTAGTTAATTTGTCAGGTTATTAACTTTTTATTGTTTTAATTTTTTAATTTTACTATAGGGCCATAGTAAAAGTAATACATTTTGTGTTTTAGAAAGACAGTTTTGTTAATTTTCTACAATAAACAAGTTTGATACAGAGTTGAAAGGTTGAGAACCACCCATTGTAAGCCAAGACTGCGGTAGAAATCAAGTTTCAAAACACAAAAAACCCACAACGCAAAGAAGTGCAAAGAAGTTCTGTCCTTTGTCATGTTCATCTCCTCCTCTCTTTAACCCTTATATGACCCAGGAGGGCTTGATTCCTGTAATGAGATTCCTATAATGATCTGATAGGCCTGCTGTGTGTGATACAGGGACAAAAGTTCTCCAGGGTTCCAGTCAGGGCTGCCGGCTACAGCTTCAGCTCTGACACACTGACCGGGCCTGTGACAGCCCACTTGTAACACAATCCAACAGGCAAGGACATGGTACACAACCCCCACTGTTTGGGTAAAAATGGGAGGAATGGAAGGTGAAAAACAAACTCTGACGCCTCACAACGCCACAGCAGTGATTAGCATTTGTCTAGTGAACCAAGATGAATGTCCAACTCTATATAATATAATAATATATAATTATATACAATTTCATATACAATTTTAAATATAAAACTCTCATGACTATCCCAGCACAACTCAGGCTGAAGGCAGGGAACCACCCTGGACAGGTGTCTAGTTTAACAAGCTCCAAATAATGACAGCATAATCAAATTAAATTACCTTTCGCTTGTAAAGTATTTCATTTAATTTACTAGGATAATAGGCAGTAGTTATTAAAACATGTTTTGTTTCCAGCAAAAATAAATTATACTGATGCCACCAAGATATTAAATTACTCATACAGACACAACTGTAAGCCTTTCAATGACAAAAACGACAATGCTAATAACATACAAGTTGTTTGACTCACCTCCGGTACGCCCTTGTCCCACCTGTACGGCGGGGTGCAGGCTGCCCTCATTGTTGAGCAGGTGAGGCAGGTGGTGGTAGATATTGGGCACCTGGAGGGGCTTCCTGTGAGCCAACTCCTTTAATAACTTCTGCGTCTCGTCTGTAAGAAAGCACAGCAATTAAACATTATCACAAATTCCAGATCTAAATCTGCGCTACTTAATGACGTAAATGACGTAATGATGTAAAAGTTAATATAATATCCAGTGGAATATAATAATCAGTGGAACCATTTTAACATGTTTAGAAATGTTCTGACAAAGTATTATTTTAACTTCATACTGTTTGTTTTCCCTTTTAGAATTAATCTTTGCAAAACAAACAGTAAAATCTAATACTGCATTAAATCACTTATGATCTCACATTTATCAGTGGTGTTTGAAAATATACTAAAAGCAAACATCATACATCAGGCATCATTATCAAGTCTTTGGAAACAGCAACCTTAGAACTTTCTAATTAATTAACATTGGATTAACAATTAAGCATTTGCCCTAAACTGCGACTTGGCTTAAAGTGTCTTTTTGTCTAAAGAAATTGTATTAAAAGTTTGCAGGACATCTATAAATAGAAAAAGTATTGATGATGACTCTATGGTATGGGGGTTCCACCATGAGTGATAAAGGTTTCAAGTTTAATTCCTGAAGAAATATATCTTTTATGTTCTGTTTGATAAACAAAGTCACAGAGCATATCAGCTGCTTATCACCGAAAATACATTTGGAGGCAGGACGCATTTAGTTCATTTTGGCTTCTTTGAGATGAAAAGCCAGATAGCAGCAGAAGATTTATTAAATTTCTTCTGAGAAAGTTACAGGATGAGTGAGAAACTAAGTGAGAGAACAGGTACAGAACACTGTTCTCCAGAGCGATATGTCTATGTGGACTATGCCAGGATCTGCAACTCAACAAGATTGTCAGGCCATAAACGTCCTCACATTATCTGTCCTCACAGCACAAATCAGTGCAAATCTGTGAAATTCTGTAATAATAAAAACAGTATAATAGCAATAGTAAAAATCAGAGCAGAAATTTTATTTAATAAACCACCATATAAGAAAGGAATGAGTGATAAAGTTCAAGTAATTCTACAGGCACAAACTTTTTGCATTAAAAATGTACTTGCTGTAACTAATTTTGGCAACAGAACAAACTGTCTTCTTAACTGCACACAATTGTTTAAATGTAAACAGGCAATAACCTGAGAAGTTAGCGAGAGCATCTTTGCTGCCATTGGTCTCTGCCACAGCACGTCTGAACTGTTCAAGGATGGTGTTGAGCTCAGATGAACGCTGGAGGGTTCGGTGCTCTGCCACACGCAGCCGCTCCCTCAGGGCATGAAACTCCCTCTGGTAAGCTACCAACTTTTCTGCACAGAAGACAAGAGGAGACAGAACATTAGGTCAGACTGATGCTCAGCTTAAATAATGAATACTAAAATAAAGCCTGTGTCTGTTTCAATTATCATCTTTTAAAATCATGGGACTGGTAAAGTTGAGAATGTCTGAAACTATTTTTTTTTAATTTACCACACGTTTTCCATCACTATTCTTCAAAGATGTATAACTATTTTACATTTTAGGGAATTGATGGCTAATTCAGATACAGTAGATACTACAATTTCATTCATACATGCAATCGGCCCAGTAATAGTCAGGTTTAGGGGACCTTCATACTTCTAATAATCATACATTACGATACATATGATTTACACCATACAAACTCATTTGAAATCATCCTCTTATGAAATAGTTTTTTTTCCATTAGACCAGGTTGGTTGGTGTGCTCATACAAACAAAACACACCGTTTATGCTTTTCGTGGAAATCAACTTGAAAATGGCTTACGTATAATGTTCTCTGCAAATTAAATCGGAGCAGGAATAAGTATTTTAATATAGAAAACAATTACACACTTCTCCTTTAAAATGACACTTACAATTGATGACAGTCCTCCAAGCATGCATTCGTGCTGTTAAGCATCTGCTTAGCAACAAGAAACGAATGAACTAGCACAATGAAAAGATAAACAACGGCTGTTAATTCGGGTTAAACATAAATACCCGTCTAAGCGCCAAGAAACTATAACCATCAAGTCTCTGAAGACAGCAAAACCGTTATTGTCAAGAACCAGACCTGCCCGCATTTCCTGATTACATCACAGTTTCTGGTAGACAGGCGGTTCTAGGAAGGTTATCTTTCTGTTGCTCAACATGAAGAACAGACACAGAGAAAAAGAAACGGCTACATTCTGGTCCTCTGCTAGAAGAGATTAGCTGCGGACACATCACCTACTATATTTGCATACTAAACTTGCTATGCGTCAGAAGCCGCCCTGACTTCACACGTATTGCATCTGAGAGGTCTGAAGTCCACATGAAGCTTAACGTGTTGGGTCTATTTTTTATCTGGATGAAACAAAACCTCTTTTACAGTCACTCAACTTCCACCTGTCCAAAAGCTTCTGGTTCAAATTCCGCAACTGATGTTAATGTCCAGTTCTTCACAAAAACACAGACATACGTCTCTGTAAAAATGTCAGGCTGTCTTCATAAAGACGGGAGAATGATCGCTGTGAACTTTTGCTATGACAGCTTGAAGATTGTCTTGGTTGCTTTACCACAGGTTTCATCTTCCATCCATGTTACAACTATAAGGTGCAGTATCTCTCGTAGGCTCTGTTCTAATCCTGGTATGCTGTCTACTGCCTACATAGACAGCTTCATAACCTCATGACCTCAAACACAATTTATAGCACAAACACAATGTAAAAAAAGTTGGCTTGATCACGTTGCTAAGAAACATAAAAATGTACTCCTTTATAGACATGCAATCCATCCAATATACTGTTTGTCTATTTCATCAAAACATCTACCATCTGAAATCAAAACAGCTGAATTCAAATCAAGACTAAATTTGCTAAAAACTACATTACTGATCATGCTGAGGTGTTTTCAAATTCCTCTGTGGTTTGGACAGACAAACAGCCAGAACCACAGGGAGACTCTAATATTCCCAAAGGAAATGATTTATCATGTAGGACAGTACAAGCGCTCCATCCAACAAAACGTGTACTAAAAATGTAGTAAATGTTAAGCTGTTAGTGTTTGTTGTGAGAAATACAACATTG
>JAZGTK010019617.1:0-11314 GCA_036877625.1 Ambastaia sidthimunki
GCCACCTCAGTTTTCTGCCACAGTGATAATGCAGGTATGATGCCTGTCCCTAGAGTTTAGACCTGGACTAATTCAAAGCCCTGGGACTAATGCTGTTTTAATGGGCTGTGCCAGTCGCTCAGAGAAGTCTCTGTCAAAGGAAATTGCAAATGAGGTTCCTGAGCTACAGCTTAAAAGAGAGATCTGAATCTCTCTCTCTCTCTCTCTCTCTCTCTATCTCTGTGTATGTGTGTGTGTGTATCTAAAATTGTGTGTGGGATTAACCATATATTGAAGACAAATTTGCACCAAAAAGTCCAAACACCTCTTTTTGGGAATGTCCTCATTTGTAAAAATGCTATAAATATAAAGTGAATAAAGTTTTTTAAAACAAAACATTTAGGTTGTATCGTTTGTACCTAGTTCTGTGGAATGCCAAAATTTAGATACACAAGTAAACAAGTGTGTGTGTGTGTGCGTGTGTGCTCATAATTTCTCTCATCTGTGTCATTAGATTTTGCTCATAAAGTGTGGAAAATACAGATGCTAATGTATTAAGGTTGTGATATTAAACTAATAAACCGCTTGAGGCTGTGCATTTCAGTGATTTTTTTTCAGGGGTAAAGGGGAGCCCAAAACCCCTTAACCATGTTTTTATAAAGCAGCAATGTTAAAAAAAACAGTGTTGCAATATTTTTAATGAGATATTGTAATAAGAAGAAACGATTCTGCTGCTAGTTAATATAATAACAGCCTTGTGTGATTGTCAGATGTGAGCAAATGATCTGAGCCATCCACATTCATTTCATAGCTCAATAGCTATGACAACGGTTAGTCTCATTGGTGTCTACTGCTATTTGTCCTAAAGCATTTTGGGAAAAACAACTGAGACAAAGTACTTGAAACATACCTGAGAACGTAATAAAGTCTCCTGATGTGTGTTTGTTTTTCCTCTGTACTGTGGGAGATTGTTTGTGAGCTTGTTGGTGAACATTTCCAAGTGTTTCCTGTGTTTGTTTTGTGTTCCTAGTATGGCCCAGTTACCCTAACCAATATTGTTACATTTCAACGCTTAAGAGAATGTTGTAGGGCTCTTTTTTAATACATATTTGTGTGCGTACTTGTGCGTGTCCCTAGCAGAGCGCTACACACAAACTAGCTAAAAGAGAATGGGAGACGAGTCTCAAGCACTCGAGGGACTCGGCCCTATTAATGAACACACTGCACTGGCAGAGAGAGCCAGTCTGATCAAAAATACATACAGAGCACAGCGTGGCCCAGCACTGCGGCCAAGAGTTGCCTGAACCTTCAGACCCACACTTTCAAAACCAGGACTCAACAGAGACACACACACATACCGCTCACTCTCCTGCTGTTGTCCCAGCAGAACCTGCCATACCAGCTTACCCACAATGCAATGCAAAGTTTTGATATCCCCTTTCATACATGACTGTTCTCCAAATGATCATATCTGATTTATTTAGCTTGTTTTATTTATTCTGCTTTTCTGCTGTGAAAATAAATATGGAAGCACAGACTCACACACAAGCACCTGGGAGAACAGGCAGTGACACTTCCCTTCATTTTTTGAACAGGCATTCACTGTGACAGCATCTGCCCTCAAGGTTTCTGGGGGCCTAACTGCTCCATGACCTGCTCATGCCAGAACGGAGGCTCCTGCTCTCCTGAAGATGGAACATGCGTGTGCGCTCCCGGCTACCGTGGCACTTCCTGCAAGAGAAGTAAGTTTAATTTTCTTAAAGTCAGAATGAACCAGAAGTTGCAAAGCAACACTGTTCTGATGTTATTCAAAGTTAAATACAAAAATGAAGGGCGTGGCTTGTTTTTTCCACTGGAAATTGCTTTAAAAAAGTAGGCGTTTTAAAACTTGCAGCAGATCGTTGGAGGGGAGTGGTTAACGGTTCTGGCTCCGCCCAAGCTGTCAGACTGATGTCATCAGAGAAGGTCTGCCATTACAGAGGGGAAATACATTTTCAGATTTTGATATTGAAAATATTATGCAAACATTATTTATAATAATGCAATATTCTATTAAAAATAAATATAGCATATTTTCATTTCATGGTGACTATAATTTTTAATTGTTTTCCAGTAAAAAAGATAAACAAAATTGTCAGATTACACATGTTTTCAATAATCGTACCTCAAATCTAGTTTTAAATATGAATTATGAAGACTCATTATTTTGCCTAAAGATTTTTGCTTAAAAAAATGTGCAAATTGATAATGAAAACAAATGTAATTAAACATAACGGACATTTTTTATCATGCACAAGTTTTCTTCTCACGTTAATTTAGTTTTAATGATGGAAAACAGGCCAAACACACTGATAAAAAACATGATTCTCACAGCGCATGCCTCACTCAATGTCACCTTCTCAGAGCTTGTCACACAAGTGTTTGATTTGAAACGCTCTCCACACGAGATGATAAACAACTGGGGCGACGGAGGGGAGGTCACGACTGTAACATTCAGACGATGACCCGCAGGGACAGCAGGGCGATCAGCTGAAGAGAGAGACGCTCACTGAAGAGTCAGAAAAACGTGCCTGCAAATCTTTAATCGTGTCTTAATCACTTCAGCCCCACTTTTGCGTCTGGATCACTGAGATGCAGGTCCGTGTGCGGCTCTCATCAGCCTCTCAGTAAAGAGGAGTGTTTACCCAACATCTCTGGGGTCTTCCTGTTAAGACACCGTCTCTCACAATCTCTCCTTCTTCCTGTCTCGCTGCTGTGCCCTCATTGGATAAGMTGAATGATTGCTGGTCATTTTCAAAAGTCCAAAACAGGAAGTATTAAATTATTTAGTATGTCTATCCTGTATGTGGGTGAATCTCATGAAATCATGCCCAGCTCAATTTTCATACTATAAGAAATTTTGCATATACAAAAGGGTCTATTTCGAACACTATGGCATAATTTTAATTATAAATAAGCAATTTTTTTTCACAAATGGCCATTATGTAACACACCCAGATAACTTTTGATTTTTGTTTCTAACTCCAATTTTTGTCGGTTGAATTTTCCTGATTCCCATCACTGTAGTGTTACAGTAAATCATACTGTAATGATATTTTTTACTATTTAAATCAGCATAAAGTCAGTACAAACACATGCATAATAAGTATTTGCATTGTAGTTTAAATATTTTAAATATAATGTTTATTACATTACAGTAAAGATATTGAAATTTGCTTACATTGGGGGAATCTGATTGTTACAACACATATGTCACCATGTAAAAATATCCTGGTCATAAAATTAGGTTTTGTTTTCTTTACACAGAATATAATTCTTTATATCTTGATTAAAGAGACTGAAATTGGATCCAGGCGTGTTCATGACCCGTTCAGTGAGATTTATCCAGTAAAGAGTTTGTGAGATTGTGTGTTTGTGTGCATGCGTGTGCAAAAAGATTAGAGGGAGCTGAGACGGGACTGCGATTAATCTTGGCCACACGGTTCGTGGTTGTACAATTATGTTAATTACAAAGGCCCACCACACATGGTGAAGAGGTCAGACGGGGTGACACCTGCACTACACAAATCACAGCAATTAAAGACAATCAAGACTTTAATGAAGAAAAATGACACAGACAAACTCCTCCTGACCTACATTATATCCACCTGCCTGCTTTAGTTGTACAGGTGTAGCTCTGTGGTTTAGGGTTAAACAGTGATACCTGGAGAACTGAGCTTACTGGTTCTGTAAAACAGCAGCAATAGTTATATGTTAAAAAACACTGATGTTTTTTTAGAAACTTAATCCATTTTTAATAACCAAGTAATATTTATTATTAGTGTAACTGTAATCAACATTTTCATGATTAGGCTTGCCGCATTTATAGTTTACTGTATATTTTAGCTCAATTTATCCAAATTTAATGTTGGAAATATCCATTGTATAATACATAGTGTCATAATGAATATGTATTATTGATGTATTATTTTTCTGTCTTGTTTGATTGTGACTCTAATTGCCTGTTCGGATACTGAGCCTAAGTAGGAACATTGTTGATTTGTAATCTCACTCAGACTTTTGTTTTGTCATCTCTTTCCTCACCCCTCCCCTCATGTCTTTTGCCCTGTGACAGTTTGCCCTCCTGGTTTCTATGGGCACCGCTGCAGTCAGTCATGCCCACAGTGTGTTCACAGCACAGGACCCTGCCACCACGTCACGGGTCACTGTGAGTGTCTGGCCGGCTTCTTTGGCTCACTTTGTAACCAAGGCAAGTAGCTCTCATCCCTCTGTCTCTGTTGTCTTTTTAACTCTGGCCCCTCAGATCCTGTAGAATGAGGTAAGAGCAACAACTATCCAATCACATGCACTCATTAAAGGGATAGTTCACCCCAAAATAAAAATTATTCCATTTATTTACTCACCCTCATGTTATTTCAAACCTGTAAGACTTTTTATTCTGTAGAACACAAAAGAAGATATTTTGAAAAATGTTTTAGTGGTTTTGTGTCCATACAATGGAAGTTCACGGGTGCCACTGTTGTTTGGTTATCGGTATACATTTTTATCAGTACTTGTGTTCCCTTGGGATCGAACCCACAACCTTTGCGCTGCTAACAGAATGCTCTACCAGTTGAGCTAGAGGAAGTTTTATGTTCCTCAGAAGCAAAACATTTATACAGGTTTGGAATAACATGAGGTTGAATAAATGATTTTTGGGCAAACTTTCCTTTTAAATAGGAAAGTGAAATTAAGAGTGTCCTAAGCATTTTATCTAAAGGTTTATTATTGATGTTTTTGCTAAGTGCCTCAAATAAACTCTAAACATGTAGCTAAGATCTGATGCAGCTAATGTAGCAAATTTGTGCACAAATCTAGTATTTTATCCTCAAATGCTTGAAATAACAAGGTACAAAACAAGGTAAAAAAACAATTTTTCCAGGCACACTGCGTTCTGGTACTCATAGAAGTTGCATAAAGTCAGCCAATCAGATTAGAGCTTGCCAAATTAGAAAAGGTACTGTCTATTTTTTTTAGCAAAAGTTATTCATCAGATGGACGGCTGTGGACGGCTGTGACTAATTATGGAATAATTATATTGTTTCAGAGAGAATATACAGAGATGATAACACTTTAATGACAGTGTGTGTCTCATACTGTCATTTAAGAGGTTGCACTTCAACCACGTGTGAGTGTGTGTGTGTGAGTGTGTGTGTGTGTGTGAGTGTGTGTGTGTGAGTGTGTGTGTGTGTGTGTGTGTGTGTGTTGGCATCGAGCCCATCTGTGGAACACTACGCTGATTCTGCGAGTCTTCTGTACAGAAAATAATTGGCATTATCACTGACACGCTGACAAATAACCTTCAGAGCAAAATCTGAATATTGCTGAGCTCATTCTTCAGAGTGAGACAAACAGTGAGGAGTCAGGTCGATATCACCACTCTATTTCTGTTGAGCTCTGGTGGGAAACCACTGAAAGGGTGGTGACAGAATCTCATGAGATTCATTTTCACTTATGCATTATGCCTGTAGATTAACGTTTTAATGGGGCCTGTTGCCCTCTGTGATCTTTTATGTTTGAGGTTCTGCCCTTACAGATTACAGTACAGTAGATATTGACTCCGGTGATCGTTCTGTAGCATTGTGAGGCTTTGCTCAGCTGATAGGGAACGTTCTCAGAAGGTTGGCTAACGTTCTCTCAAAGTAATCCAAAACTTTTTAAGGTAAAGTTAGTAGAACTTTTTTAATGTTATTCATCATACATATTAATAATGTTACAGTTATGTTGTTAGTGGAATTTTATAGAAACTTTATAGTTTAAATAATTTCGATAACAATAATGTTGCACAATGTCTAAAACACTGGATGTTTTAAACATTCCTAGAACATTTACAATAGTATCAGATTGTGACGTATCAAATTAGATGGATTCCATTGGCTGATTCTAATTGTATTTGTTTTTTTAGCCAATCCCTTGCTTCTAGTGTTGATCACATGTAAATCAGAACTTATGATCTGCTCGTTTTCATGACCAGTACGGGCCCTGAGTGACTGCTAATATCTTCTGTAGCATGAGCCAGTCTTATTTATTGTAGTATAGATAAAGTTTTCAAGTTCCAGGTCAATGAGGCAGATTTCCAGCTCAAACTAATGAAAACTAACAGTCACTTCCCACCCCACAGCACCCAACTGAGACGTCCAGATGAAATATAGATAGACCTTCTCATAATAATTAACCAGTCTTTTCATGAATTAAGTAAAAGCAGCTCGAACATACAGAATTCACTTTCATTGCTTTCAGAGCTGTCGTGCGAATAAATATTTAATACCTTAAAGGAGAGGAAGGAGAAGGTTCGAGAAAAAGCTTGTTTTAATTTGTCCAAATCGTAATTACTGGAAGAAAGGCAGAGCTCGGGGGAATCCGGGCTAGCCCACATACCTACTTTTTTGTAGTTTGGTCTGGGCTGGTGTCCTCAGCTGTCTTGAGCCCACGTTCACCCATCTCAGAACGAGCTAATGAACTTCAGCTAGTAGCAGTCAGAGTGAAACGGAGCCCGTGACATGAGGGGCCACTAGCTAATAAGAGTCAGCGTCGAGTTAGTTGAAAGAGTTTTCACAAATTGAGAAGAGTGTGGAAATATCATTATTAAAAGCCAGAGCGATTGAGCCTCAGCTAAACCTGTCTGATTGGAACATCTATCTGATTCCATTGTGTGTCCACAATGGAACTCCAGGGACACGGGAAACAGATGTTGACGTGTTTAATGTCGGCAACTGGACCTGACAGAACGCAACTTAAAAGAAATGTGGGTAAAAAAACATGCTTTGCTTCTATCTAAATTAAAATTTGTAATTGAGGCGAGTGTGGTGAAGAAGTGATTTTATTAAAAATGTACACAGTGTTCTATTTTTAATTCTGTAGTACATCAGTCGTCTCTGTTCTTCTCTGTGCTGAGCAACGATGGCAAAGATGAATAATTGGACAGGGTGACAGAAGCCTGTTTGATTTAGCTTTGAAATACCCACAGACACGATTTACAATCACTCCTGCTTGTGTCTCATGGCTTTATCATTGGTTATTGTTATTTTGGCTAATTTATCACAAACTATCACAGTTATTACACAAGCCCACAACTGCACATCATAAAATCTGTGATATGAACAAATGTAAGTTCTTAATGACTTGCTTAATGACTCGAATACTGACTTCCCAAAGAGTGCAAACACGGTGGTGTTTTTAAATCATTGCCTTGTTTGTTTGACTCAATGGCCACACAATGGAGGAAAATCAAGCTACAGATGGCTTATGCTTATGTCTGAATATTATGGGATGGGTCTTTTAAGTTTTTTACATTGTAAGATTTTAAAAATTGAACTTCTCTGTTATCTACTCGATATCGCCATCTCTGTTTAAAACATAAAATTGCAGCTTACTTGTGGAGTTTTTTTACCATGAATGACAGGTTTAAATCTTAAAAAACGCTGTAAGGACAAGCTACAAACATTCCACCACCATACAAACGCACACACACGGGAATTAGTTGCTGGATCTTACATGACGTAACCACAAGTCAAACTGACATTTCTCAGGAAATCGTACCCAACAGCTTAAATTATAAATCATTATTTTAAACTTACCATTGTAAATAAGGGTAAGATGAGGAGATTGTGTCAAACACTGATCTGTTATGTAATAACTGACTTTTGTTTATTTTTGACCCAATTAAAGTTACAAATTCCAGCATTAAAAAGTTGTTTGCAAACGTTCAACTTATAAACACTAAAGGATCATTTCAAAGTGTAAAAGTTCAAAATGTAGTTGTCCTACTAATATTCAATCATCTGGATTATCATAAAGAACTTGCATTTATGAATTTCTGCTGTGTGTCTGTGTTATGTGTGTTTCTGTCCATCAGTGTGTCCCGGCGGTAAATATGGAAAGGCCTGTGCTGAGATTTGTCTGTGCACTAACAACGGCACTTGCAACCCCATCGACGGCTCCTGCCAGTGTTTCCCGGGCTGGACTGGAGACGACTGCTCACAGAGTACGAACCAATTAGTCTTCAATTTCACTTCCTCTCTGAAACTTCCTGTGTATTGTTCTCCAACTTCCTCTCACTGTCTTTCTTGTCCATTTTTTGCCATCCATTTTGCTCGGGCATTCTCATGGGCACCTCATGTCATCTTGCCACATAAATCATCGCCACGTCCATTTTTCTTTGCCAAATAACCCACAAGTGCCGCTGATGGAGACCAACAGTTCCCTCAATAAATTACTTGATGGCGCACTCTCAATAATTTACACAGGGCATGAGAGCTTGTGTGAAATCAAGACGAGAGCAACAGTGTCCCGCTAAATTTATGGTTCCCCCCACACTCCCCCCTCTTCTCTTACACTGAGGCACAAGCAGTTTTAATCAAATGCTGGTTGCTGTATCGTATATTTGTGGTCAAATAGGTGGGTGTTTTTTTTTAATTTATTAATTCCCAACATTAACATTTTTGCTTAATTCATACTGAATTAAAAGTTGTTTTTTAATTCAGTTAACCACAGCCCTTATTTTTCTCATTTTGGCTGTGTCAGCATCTCATTTTGTTTTTGCGTGTGTAAGACATCACTAATAAGGGGTCTGTACATAGTAAACTGCTTTCACGTAAATGTGTTTGATCTTGCAGAATAGTTAATTCACAAATTACTATTCTGTCATTTACTCGTGCTCATGTTTTGCAAACATGTATGACTTTCCTCTCCGGAACACAAATAGAGAGGTTAAGAAGTTTGTTGGTGACTGACAGACTCGGTCACCATTCACTTCCATTATGGATTTTGTTGGTAACTGACAAACTCAGTCACCATTTACTTCCATACAGAATAAGGAGAATTCCTCAAAAATTCTTTAAAATTTATTTTCCTGTGTTCCATGGAAGGAAGCTGGCAATACAGGTTGGGAACGACAACATTTTTATTTTTATGTGAACTTCCCCTTTAAAGTCTTAAGGCACCAACTTTATATGAATATTTTGTCCCACGCATAAATACAGGCGTACAGTATATATTTACATGTATATACAGTTAGAGCTGTTTTCAAGTTATGGTGTCTTTGGCATCTGCAGTTTGTCCCATAGGCCAGTGGGGCCCTGACTGCTTGAACTCATGTAACTGTCACAACGGAGCCCAATGTAGCGCCTACGACGGGGAGTGCAGGTGTAGCCCCGGCTGGACCGGCCTGTACTGTACACAGCGTGAGTCTCTCACACACACATTCACAGATATAGCTTTACACACAAACCTCTATTGTACATCTAGAGGGATTCCTGTAGCTCAACTGGTAGAGCAGAGGTTGTGGGTTCGAATCCCACACTTGAACGCACTGTAAATGTCTTTAGATAAAACATCTACAAAATGCATAAAAATGTAAAAGATACATCAAAGCACACAAAAACACTGTCCTGCACACGCACAGCCGAAAATCCATTGAAGTGACACAGTGACATCTGTTGGCTGTATTTCAACAGTGCAGCGTTGCGTTCAATAAAGTCTTGCGATGTTGTCATGACACGCAACGCTTTCTACTAATAAATGCGTTTTTTGCATGCTAGTCATTTAACTCATTATATGATGTTGCTCAAGGCTGAAATCAAAACCCATCAGCATCTCACCTGCAAAAAATAGAGAAATTCATCTTTCATTCATCAGTCATTTCAAAGATCTTCTTCTGCTGCCACTCTGTTTAAAAACTTTACCATGCACGACAGAAGCGATACAAACTCTTTGCTTGAGGAGTGATGAAATCAGTTTGTGTTTGGCTGCAAGGTTTGCTCCGGTGGGCTCGTTATGTTTAGTGGTCGGGCTGTGTGTTTGTGTGTTTGTTTGTTTATGCATTGTAAGTGTGTTTACACTGGCATAAGGCGCAGCCCTAATGCGCTTTATTTAGGTAATGCATTAAATAAATTCAGGTCGTTTTGGCCTCTCCGGCTGTGGTAATGTGTCTCTTTGGGTGAGAATGTCTCTTTTCTTCAGGCTGCCCCGCAGGGCTTTACGGCAGAGACTGTGCTGAGGTGTGCCGCTGTCAGAACGGAGCTGACTGTGATCATATCACCGGCCAGTGTGTCTGTCGGACTGGCTTTATTGGGACCAACTGTGAACAGAGTGAGTGCTGTAGCCTCTTTAAGAATCTGCCCGGCTAACTGAGAACGTTCTCACAACGTTGGATAACAGTCTATAAATGTTGTCTTATCAAACACATTCTTGCAGTAAGTTTAGTAGAGTGTCTTATTAATGTTATATATCTATATCAAATAGTTATTCTATCTATATCGAAAAATTTGGTTGTGGAACATTTTAAGAATGTTACAGAATTTAGAAACATTTTTATAACCATGCAATAGCATTAAGACAATGTCGAAAAAACTGGAAAAAAACTGTTTAAAAGGTCTGCAGAACACTCAAAATAACATTTTGAACGTTAGGGAAACGTTCTTGCAATGTAAAATTGTTAGCTGGGTGGTTGTGTGGGCTTGTGTTAGGGGGGTCAATTCGACCTTGCCTTTAAAAGACCTGCTGGTGTGTGTGTGTGTGTGTGTTTGTGTGTGTGTTTGTGTGTGTGTGTGTGCGTGTGTGTGTGTGTGTTTTACAGAGTGTCCTCCCGGGACGTTTGGCTATGGCTGCCAGCAGCTGTGTGAGTGTCTGAACAACGCCACCTGTGACTATGTGACCGGAACGTGTTACTGCAGCGCTGGATATAAAGGGATCCGCTGTGACCAGGGTAACAATCTCTCTCTCTCTCTCTCTCTCTCTCTCTCTCTCTGTTGCCTCATCCATTGTTATTTTTCAGACCAAACGCATAAATCAAATGCACACGTTTACCCAGAGTTTCCATTGATGCCATCGCATTCTGGAGAGAGTATGCACACTACAGAGTCATACTAAGCACCACATTATTTATGTTCATTGGCTCCGGCTAATGCAGGCATCCCTGTTTTATAGTGCACTACTATTGCTTATTCTTGTTCAAAACCACAACCTTTAAAAAGTGTATAACTTCAGCATGTACCCCGCACAGTTTCTGCTATTGACATAAATGTTACATATCTCAAAAGAGCGGGTTGCTGAGGACAGACATGCTGGTATTTCTTAAGCACTTGCTTTAGGAATGTTTGCCCTGCAGGCGAAAAAATGGGCAAAACACTAACTTTAAAGGGGGAACTGAAGCCATTTAAGCATTACTTACCAGTAAGTAACCTAACAACCACTCAGAACAACCTAGCAATGCCCTAGCAACCTCCCAGAACAACCTAGCAATGCCCTAGCAACCTCCCAGAACAACCTAGCAATGCCCTAGCAACCTCCCAGAACA